>JACJUY010000999.1:3088-35839 GCA_014220935.1 Platorchestia sp. MABIK | reverse complement strand
TTCAAAGGCCCGATCGCAACACAGTATCCTCTTCGTTGGAACTAAAACTTGGAACTCAATACCTGCGGAGATCCATGAAAGTAATTCTTACAAAGTATTCAAAAGACATCTTGAATCTCACTTCCTATCAAAACACTAATCGTGTATGACCACCAGGTAACATCTTGCCTCCTACATGTCTGGTCCTAATAATATGATTTGCCTTAGGTAACATACCGATCTTCAGTCTGCTGTTTATCGTTTTATCGAATATATTGTTAAATATAGCCGATTTGGCCTATATTGTAAAATACAGCATCAAATATCAAGTCAATTATCTCATTGATCAGTCTATTGCGAAACTAGGTTAAGTGAATTAGGTTAAAGATTATTGTACACCTTAGAATAATATGATGGTAGGATGCCCTAGAAGTCGTTGAATTTGTTCGGGCCCACAGGTAGCTATACTCTAGTTTGACCATTGTACTAGACTTGAGAAACATTCTACCTCTGTATTACCTGTGGTAAATGAAATGTTTAAATTGTTTAAAAATTTGGAAGTCCATAACATTTTTGGTGGTCATTACATTTTTGGTGGTCAATTAGCTCACGCAAGAGAGCATTGTGACTCGTTGCGTTGATAATGTGAGGTTTAAGTAATTTCTTCCTTCTCCTCCTAACTTAAAGCTTTCACGAAGCTTTCATTTAATGGGAATTTCTCGCTTCTCGCTTCAATTGCCTCACTTCCTGCGATGAGCATTGCTATAATATTTCAGCCCCCAAGGAAAATACAACTATTGTATCTATTAGAATTATTGCTCCTTTGGAAAGATGTACAGCTGAAGGTTATGCAGGCATCCTTTTGTTAAAGTTGTTATTTCAGCACCTATTACTTTATTGTTCAACTTTTATCTTGTTTCATAAACTGCTTTCTTAACTTGCTATTTTTATGCCCCTTCTGCATGCATTTCACGTTCCCTTATCTCCATCCTATATGGTGCCTTCTTCCTTCCTCTCTTCGGAACGCTTTTTTTTTTAGCGGTTAGGGAGGCTTAAATTAACTTCTAATCTAATCGAATGCTTAAAATGCTACATGGATTTCCTAGGCTCCATTTCTTCCTGTTATTTCTGTGTTATTTTTCTTGTGTCATATTTTGAGAAGGCTATTTTCCTCCAATGTTTTCCAATGCTTTCTTGCAGCTAGCCTCCTGTCCTTTTGAGATGCTTACTCTGCCCCTTTTACGGCTGCATCGTGCAGGATGTCGTGGCAGAATTCCAAACAGTTCTTGTGAATATAAAAATGTTTACAGGCGCGGAATAAATTGTCCGGCAGTGTAAAATATGAACGTCGGAAGGCGAAAATGCATGTCTGCTCTGTGGAACCTATAATTTTATTGGGACCAAACCATATATCTTTCGTCGTAAAAATTGCATTTGTTGTGAACAGTGCATTTGTGTCCCTTAGCATAGCTGCTTGCTTTTAAAATTCGAGAGAATTATTGCACAGAGTGAGTGAATCGGTTTTTGTACTGTGTTAAATATTTTTGAGTGCTCATTGATTTGAACATTTCATTGAGGTATTCTTCATATCACTCAAGTACGATTGGGCAGTACATTTGTTGAAGTGAGCAATGAGCATGCAGAAATGGTGATGTCAATGTGTGTGAAAATGTATACCTAGTAATTCATCATGTATCATGGTTACAGAGCCGTTTAGATACCATCTCCACCAGTGGAGAGTGCAGCGTATGCTTGAGTTACGTTGTTGTCCGTCATTTAGTGGAGAAATTCTTACGTCGTTCAACTTCGATTATCTATTCTCTTTCTGCATTATGAAGCGCATTCATTTCTGTGGGTCATACACATTACTCTAGTCTCCCCTTTTTCTACTGTCATATGTTTTGGTCGTGTTCTTTCCTTTTATTCGCTACCTCCTGACGGATAATAACGTAAATTCGATAGTTCTAGGTGTTGAAGGTCGGTCCTTTGCTAAAATATGTCATATGTTTATTCATTTGTTAAGGATTTGTTTTCTGTTTCCACTGCTTAATGTTTACCGGACATTTTTTCGTGTATAGTTATTTTTTTTGCTAGTTTGGTGTCAGGTTAGATTTTTTCCCTCAATCCATTGCCCTTGATTGCGCCCAACCCATGCGTGTGTGTGCGCGTAAGAGCTCATGTTTACACAATTCTGTTTTCTCCTGAATTTCGTTCCTTTTTTGCGTAACTTTTGCTTGTGTTCATTTTATTATGAAACTCTCTGTTTTCTTGCGAGCGTTTCCATTTCGCTGATAGAACAATCTGGGCGTCCTCGCTGCGCGTCTCTACCCCGCTCGCTGCCTTCACAAACACGTCAACTTAATAGCCTCGCTCTCCACAGAACCGCCCAACTTTTTACAGCTTTTTACCTTCCTAAATCTGCAAATCATTGCTCATCCATGAACACCTCAGCGAAATTTCCTTGATCGATACGAATATTATCTCAGTTTTCGCTACCAAAACTTCTCTAATTTGACTTTGACAACTCCCGCGTTAAAGCTACAAATAAAGGCTGTGCCTTGAAATTTTTCTAACTGGGAATTGACGTTAGAAAATGGGATTTGGAGCCGAGAAAAAGTCGGGCCGGTCCGAAAGGAGGCCAAGATTGCCTTCCAAGCTCCTGAGGAGATTGCCAAACTTGCTCTATGAACATTTCACTCTCAAAGCTACGGCTTTTCGAGTTGCTAGCTTGTCTCTTTTGCCACCGCGCTTTGCTGTGTTAGGGGACGCTTTTTTACGAGCATCCTGCACTAACATTCATTTGTCTGAGTGCCAACTTAATGCTCAGCAAATTTCTTCTTTGTAACTCCACCCTAATGAAATTTGTTTTAGATATTCTGTGACTGGAGAGATTGGTTGCGTTTCACATTATTTTTGAAAGCAGATCTGTGGTTTCTTTTTTTTGACGTTCGGATTTGATTTTGTTTCGTTTGTGCGACAGCCAAAAAGATTTTCTAATTTTCATTCGTTCGCTCTCATCTGCTCGGAATCACATCGAGTTGATTGTGTTTGGGTTGGATTTCTCGTAATTTGATCTGAATTTGCCATCATTGCTCATGAAAATTAAGCAAACAGAAGCATACCAGAGCCATTGTAATCTCGCATCGATAGTCCTGCTGGCGTACTTCTGTCTGGCAGTTTAATGAGTTTTTTCCGCTTCATCCCTTGTAGGCTCAGTCAGCGATCAGCGGAACTTGAGCTCGATTATGTTATCTGCGCTCGATGCTCTCCTCCAATCTCAGCGATAGACTCCCGACTCTGGTAGCAGTGTTCGCTTAATTTCATCACTGATTTCTGGAGTTCCTTTCTGATATGTTTGATTTCACTCCCGTGAAGCTGTTCCATTTGTGGAATTCTGAGCTGATGATAGATCCTTTATATCCGCTTTTGCTGCCAATTTCACAATGGTACTCCACCCGAAATCTGACCTGTCATTATTTGATAATTTTCCGGTTTGAGGTTTACACAAAGGATTGTGTTAGTCACTATATTGCAGCAGTGTATGTGAAAATGCCTTCATCTGTCGATCTCCGTCGTTCAGAAATTCACAAGCCAACATTCAGTGTGGAGTTCAGCGATTAGGCGGTATCATTAGGCAATAGAGTTCGGGTGCAAAACAATAGCTTTCTGCATATATTCAGTGTTCCCTTATCTCCATACTAAATGGTTCCTTTCTCTCTTCGGAACGCTTTTTTTTAGCGGTTGAAGTGAAATGAGGCATTGGCCCTGAAACATTTCATCGTGCCTCGTTTTCGAGTTTAGCCATCATGGTAATGGCAGAGATAATTGGAAATGAAAAAGAGTCGCATTCGTTGTACTGAAATGAGGTATCGACCCTGGAATCATCTCTGAACATCGTGCCTCGTTTTTGAGTTAGGCCATCATGGCTGCCGTCCCTGCGGCACCTCATCGCTGGCCTCACGTGCTCAACTAATCCCCAGGTTAATTTAATCAATGCCTGGGATTATCGTCCTATCGACGAGGCTTGATGACTTCCAATATTGAGGCTTCTCATTCTCTTCCTCATTTTCGGCTCTGGAGAGTTGGCCCAATTTCCGCAATCTGCTGCTGCTCGCTGCTGCTGCGTGCTTCTCTTCATTGCATGCATGTGTGGTGGGTGACTCGTGCGTGTTTGTGCAGCACGTCTTGAGGTAGCGCCTCGTTTGTGTGTCGNCTTCCTAATTAGGCGATGTCTGATTGACTTGACTCGTATGATAACTTTATCTAATTCCTTCTCTGAGAAATGTGAGGGCCCGAGCTCAGAGTTAGGTAGGCCTCTTTTTTGTTGAAATAAAATGTGTTTGTTATGTTGAGGACCATCTTTTGTTCGGTTCACTGCTGTCCTGTTTTTCAGCATCTACTACTTTCTTCTTCAACTTTGATCTTGTTTCATGAACTTCTTTCTCAATTTACTGTTTCTATGCCCTTTCTGCATAGATTCCGCGTTCCCTCAACTCCATATTAAATGGTGTCTTTCTTCTTCCTCTCTTTGGATCGCATTTGTTGCGGATAGGGAGGCTTAAACTAGCTAATAATCTAATCTTCCTTCTCTGAGTGAGTGATTCGTTATAACAATATGCGTATCACTTGGCTCCTGTTTTGCCGTAGAAAAGTTAAAAATGAGATCATTTGGCGTCAGTTTTCTAGCGTTCAGTTTTAAAAATGTGAACCAATGCCTCTTATAATGCAACACCATTCTATTCGTGTGAAAAGAAAGTATAAAATTGGTTTAAGTGTAAATTTTTTGAAGTTTGAATTTTATTTTTATTTTGTAATGAATAAACTTGCATTACCGCTTCCTTGAAGCTCTTCACCGTAATGTTTGCATTTTGAAAACTCATGAGATTTGGCTAGTGCGCTTCGAATGGTTGGCTTGTAATTGTTTTGTGTGTTAGCTTAATGAGGAGGGACCAGATGCGCTGTCAAATTTTTGTTCCTTTGCGCACTAATTGACCTCGTTTTTGAGCATCCATATAATGCGGTATTTAACTTCCTCGAATACGATGCACCCACGGTTTGCTTCGTACTTATGGTAATACGTTTCTTAGTTCTGAGTTAATACGGTTTTTAACTTCTTCGAATATGATGCACCCACGGTTTGCTTCGTGCTTATGGTAATACGTTTCTTGATAATACAATTCCATGATAGTGGAAGTTGCTGAAGCTCAACGTCAGCAAGTCTTAAGATCGGGTTTTATACTTCCTGTTTATGGTATAGACAAGTTGCTCTTGGAAATTGTGGGCACAAACCACTGGCAAAATCATTTTCGGTACATTGTCCTCTCGTACCTATCCTGTAATTCGTATACGAGTAACTTTCTGTACCTATCCCTTACAGGAAACAGGATAAAAAGAACATAAAATAAAGAGAGTGGTTTGTGCCGTTGGGTTGCAGTTCTATTTGCGAAGCATCTAATGACGAACGCGACTACCTGGCTGAGCTGCAGCGGCTTGTGTTCTTGACAGGTCGGAAAGACGGTCTCCAGAAAGGAGTGGTTTGTGTCTGCTTCATTTGCGCCTTTGGGTCTAAAGTTTACTTCTACCTTTGCTGAGGCGTGCCGCGTTCCTTCCGGTTTGTTGAAAGTTTTGCAGTGCGTTCATTTGTCAATTGCAAATTTCCCCTGTAGAGTTGAGTTGAAATGTGTTCTGGTGGAAATAATAAAATCACAGTTTTTGTTAGCCGGCTTTGCTACCAAGTTAATTTTGAGTGTCCTCTGAAATAAGGTACTTAATACAAACATTTGAAATTTAATTTTCCAAAAGGGACGAGGAATGCACAAAAACTTCCTTATCTAAGTTAGTCTCGCTCGTTAATTTTTTTTACTTACACCGCTGGGCAAAATTTCCTTCTCGAGCTCCCCTCAGGGGGATACAACTATTGTATCTATGGGAATTAGCGCTCCTAGGGGGAAAATGTGAGGGCCTGAGCTAAAGGTTACGTAGGCTTTCTTTTTGTTAAAATAACATAGGTTTTTGTTTTGTTACGGACCGACTTTTTTTCGGTTCACTGCTGTCCTGTTTTTCAATACCTACTACTTTCTTCTTCAACTTTGATCTTGTTTCATGAACTTCTTTCTCATCTTTCTGTTCCTATGCCTTTTCTGCATAGATTCCACGTTCCCTTAACTCCATACTAAATGGTGCCTTCTTCCTTCCTCTCTTTGGATCTCATTTGTTGAGGATAGGGAGGCTTAAACTAACTAATAATCTAATCTAATCCTTCTCGAGCTAAATTCTCAAGTTTTTTAATCTCGCTGTTTTGTGAACAGTCTTCTACAAAACTCTTCTGAGATAAAAAAATTCTCTAGTAATAATTGCTTAGAAGTGTTCAACTTTCTCCCTCTTCAGTAAATTTTTTTGGGTGGTTTTGTTGTGCATGTGTGAAATCAGATCATCTTCTTTATTCTTTGAAATTAAATTCTTTGTTTGCAATTCATTGTGCACGTTTGCTACGTAGTTAGCGTGTTTGTGTAATCAAGAAATGAATCGGTCACAAAGACGTGAAGTGGATGAAAACACTTGGCGTCGAACAGAGAGGATCGCCTCGTCGTTAGCGTCTTTGATGTTTCGTGAACCGCGACAAAGGCGCTCACGTGACTCACGTCTGCTCCTGTCGTTTCTTTGCTCTCTTGTTTTCGCCGAGATGTTTTCCATTTGCCTCAATAGGCTTAAAATCTAGTGAAGTCTAAAGCTTGTTTTTCTCCCGGACGGCAGTTCATTCCTCTCGTATTTTATGCAATCGCGCGAGATATTTTAGCATTCCGCTTTGCGCTGCTTTAAAGTTTACTTTTTATTTCACTTTGCATTGATTATCATCGTGCTCTGCAGGGCGTTGTATTTTCGTATGAGAGAAATTCCTTTGTTTCTCATTAAGGATTTTTATGTCATATGGGGAAAAACATTCTTTTCGTCGAAACACTTTCGTTAGCATTAATAGTTATTTCTGTTCCTTGCATGAGCACAAGTGCAATATTGCGGATGTAACTGAGTGGTCAAAAATTTGTCAAATGTAAGGCGGTGTTCGAGACGAAGGTTCGTGTCGTGGCTAAATTGGTTTATTTGAGGATTATCTTCTGAAGCAACTCAGGAGCTTCACAAGAATTAGGTTAGGGCACATTTATCGAGACGTAAAGAAGTGCACTGTATATCTTATTTCCCAGTCCAAGTTACAGATCTTTGTATTTTTGCTCCAAAGAAATAAACACGAGTGAGATATGTGACAGTATAGACTATAGACATAGAATTGTTACGTTACTCAGAAATGATCAAGTTAGGAGAAAAGTTTATATAGACAAAGCGTGTAGTTTTCACTAGGTGGTCAGCGTTGTCCAGAAATGATATCAAATAAAAATTTCAGCAGATATATGTTTAGTGACTCCTTGTACCGGGTATTGTTTCAACTTCGTGTTGATAACCATACAGGATTCAAAGACTGGACCACTCCATTTAGTGACTAGTTCGAAAAAATTACCTTGCTGTTTTTTCTGCCGCTCGTCGTGCGAAAGGAAACGCGGCTCGTGCAGACGTAAACGAGTGCTCAAAATTAGTATGCTCACGTTCAAGTTGTTACGAAGTATCTAGTAACATGAGTCAGAACAGGTTTTCAGTTCTTTAAAAATTTTGTGCTCTTATGCGAGCTCATGCTTCCAATATTTTCCGTACCAATTTTTTTGTAGTGCTGAGAAGATCAAACCATAATTCCATTATCCAATTTAAAGCAACATTTCATTTTACTTTGCTGTGTTCGGTCGCTTTTCAATCGTGGCTTATGTGGGAGCGCGGTGGTATTCGCTGCGAGCGGCTGCAGGAGTGAAGATCATAATCCGCTCGGCGTTCGGCTCTTCCTGCGAATTATTGGTCATAAATTCTATTGGGTTTGGAATGTTACGTGGTTCTCATCCTGTGCTTATGTCTTCTTCAGTGCTCTGTGAAAGAGGTTTTTTTCATTTACTTGAAATTTTTGAATGCTCAATTTCGTTTTTCTGCGTGCTAGATTTTGTCTTTCTTGATGTTAAAAATTGAACAGACTTTCATGCTGTGTAAAATACATATAAGGTGCCCGTCTGCTGTGAAAAGTGCGATAAAATAGTTCGAAATGACCTAGAGTGTATGCTAAGTTCTCATGAAGTTTAAAACTTTAAATTGTAGTTTCCACCTTGTCGTGAATGTCTCAAAACATCTCTCGGTCGTCGTTATCAGTGTGAGCTAATCACGCTATTCTAAGCGCAAGGAATCGTGTCGAAAAATTTTGTACTAAGCGTCGAGCATTGCATTGCTCCATAGGCTTTGTGCTTATGATTAGAGTTGGCAGGGAAAGGTGTTCGAGAAATGTGCTGGAAAGCAAGATTCGGCTCAGCGGTCTCTGCCGCTTCTTGGCAAGTGCTGTTGATGGAACTAAAAAGTGAATTGAAATGGCAGATTGGAATTGGGAGTCGATGGCGTTTCTATAAGTGAAGAGGGTTGAGAGGGAGTAGGCGAGGGCAATTTTTGTTGAGGGCGCTCTTCTGCTTGAATTTTGCTTCTGTGCTTCTTGTTCTTGTTTTGGTTTTGAAAACTGCGATCGCGCACACGCATACAGTAGTGAGTCATTCCTTAGTACTTTTTTTATCTTTCACCATTCGAAATGAAACAAAAGTGACGTGCGAATTCTGAACGTCGAAGAATGATAGTAAAACTCATGACAAAGTTAATGAAATACTGGAACATTTATCCGTAGATTTGCGTACATTTTGAAGCCATTGATTGTTACCGAAATTTGTGTCACAAGTAAAAGTTGAAACTCAAGTGAAAAGTATTCTGACCAAGGCGTCGTTAATAGGTCGTTAAATAAGTGAGGTTTTGTGCTCTGTCATTGCTCTGTCATTTCTCATGTTGATTTATTTTTTAATTGAGAATTTTCCGTTTATGTCTTCGGTGTCTGGCACCCGTTTTTGATATTCTTCCTCGAAATTCTTGCGAAATTCCTTTCAAATGATCATGCCTAGTTTAAATTTACTCTTTCATTAAGTATTTAATTTCTAATTTTTATCTTGTATTATATACTATTGTATCTTTGGGAATTCGCGCTCCCAGGGGGACAATGTGAGGGCCCGAGCTAAAGGTTAGGTAGTCTTTCGTTTTGTTAAAATATCATAGGTTTTTATTTTGTTACGGACCAACTTTTTTTCGGTTTACTGCTGTCCTGTTTTTTCGACACCTACTACTTTCTTCTTCAACTTTGATCTTGTTTCATGAACTTCTCTCTTATCTTACTGTTTCTATGCCCTTTCTGCATAGATTCCACGTTCCCTTAACTCCATACTAAATGGTGNTTCCTCTCTTTGGATCTCATTTGTTGAGGATAGGGAGGCTTAAACTAACTAATAATCTAATCTAATCTTGTATTATATGTCTGTTCGATTTGTTTTTTCCACGTGTGTTTCTGGCATCTTATTTTTGTTCCCTTGCTATTGCAGTGAATCGAATCGAACTGTCTGCTCGGAAGGTACATTGCTTTTTCTTTTTCCTTGTCGTCCTCTTCTCTAACTCACGATGTGTTTTTGTGTCTTGTATTGGTAAATAACTTTCGACCACAATCTATTGGACTTGGACTTCTCTATGGAAGAGTCTTTGTTAGGAACTTTTTGATTTGACGTGATCGTCAAATCTTTAGTTCTTCTCTATCATCTGTTCGTGAGGGGCAATAGTAATCTGGAGCTATCGATGCCCGTCGAGAGAGGATGAGCTTATTTTTGTGAGGCCCAACCTCGGAGGTGTTGTTGAGAACTTTTTGAATTAGAGCTGCAAAAGTTTAAAGTGAGGTGACGCTCTAGAATGGCCTCCGACACTGCTCTTCACGCAGTAGGTTGCCGCTGCTGCTTCTTCTTCTGCCTGCTTGGCCCGCCTTATCATTTGGCCTCTGAGTATCGGCAAAGTTTCCAGACTTGTTACTGCCTCTTGTTAGGCGCCATGATTCAATTTGCCCGCTCTTGCCTCCTCGTTCTGCCAAAGATATCTTTTCTTCCCTCCTTGTTACCGTCTAAGGCATTGCCGCTCTCGACAAACACTGTTCAGATCTCGGAAGCTGTGGGAAAATTTTACATCATTCTCAGCGTTGGTTCTGATATCTCATCCGACGGGCTGGGTAAAAGGAACCCGAGTATTTTTATGTACAGTTTTGTTGCGTATCAGGGCTATTGTATCACTGTACTGTTTATTTCTTTTTTCCGAAAGGAAAAATGTTAGTCTCATTCCGTTCATTAATTGCGCCGAAGCTTAGTAAGGTGACATTTTAGTAAAGAGAGTATACAGAAGAAAACCGTCTGAGGAGCCTCACTTTTTATGTTTTCTTCCCGCATCACTGCACGGAGTTTTCAAGTTGGACTCTCCTGGCGCAGTTTATCAGGAAGAAGATACAAGGGGGAGTAGGTGAATGTATGCTAATGCATCGCTTTCTCCATCCAGTATTTGATTCCTCATTACGGATTATAGTGTAGAACTTCGATTTCTTTTTAATGTCAAGCTAAAATTATGGCTGGCAAATCATGGTAGGAAACCATAATCACGTTAGAAAGCTGTATCAGGCGTCAAACAGTGAAGAGTTAACTTAGTGCTGCGGGATAAATGTTACACAATGTTTTGCTGGAACAATACCGTGGTTTATGGATACCGCAGAGTAGGCTTCGTTCCCAGGATTGCGCTTCAGCTCTACGTTAATTTCAATCAAAATGTCGGTGCATATAAAATGTACTGCGAATTATTTTACATTTTTCTCTTCTGCATGTTGGGAATGATCAATTTATTGTTTCGGGCATCAGCGTTTGTTTGTTCAGTTCAAGTGTTTTATAGGAATGCGGTTCTCATTCCTTGTTTTGGTGTTTCTTGTTCTCAACCCGCCTCTAAAAAATAAGCGTTCTCATCGAGTCTCAGAATTGCTGCCACCTGTACTTGTTTGTAAAACGAGTTATTTTTATTTTCCAATTCGTAATTCATTTAAAAGATGGCGTGAAAGTGTTATTGTCATCGATACGATTTTGGTCACCTTGACTCTTACCAATTTTTTCTGCTTTGAGCTGGGTCCTGTTGCTGCCGATGAATGCTTTTGTCCCGATTGTTATGTAAGAACTCCGCTCAGTCCACACTGTGGGAACTGCCTGGCGTAGTCGAGCCCCGTCCAATGCCATGTCTGGCGCTCTTTTCTCGGTTTCTGCATGGCCTCTCGTTTTGTGAAGGCAAATGTTGGACGGCTGAGGGCGGCGAGCAGGAAGAAGCGAGGGAGTAGGGGGAAAATTGAGGGAAAATTCGAGCGAGCGCGTTTGAAAGCTCTGAGAAGGAGACTGGAGACTCGCCTGGCGCCACTACTCCTCGAATCCTGAACCAAATGTGAGGGTCAACGATCGGGGCCGTCTTGGGCTGTTTTTTGGAAGGTGCTTCTGCATCGCCTCTGTTGGCCGGTTTATCAGCCGTAGGTGATAATGCGCGTCTTGCGGGCGGTTGCTGTGAGTCAATTGCGTGCGCCTTAGGTTATTTATTCGTGACTGTGCTCACTGTTTGACTCGGTTCTCACTCACATGCCAATCTTGCTTATCTAAATGTTTTATCTTCGAAATTTATAAATTTTAAGTTAAAGTCTGTTCAGAATTTGGACGTCCTATGCTTTGTCTTTATGATAAGCTACTGCGTCGGTACACAAGTATTTGTACTACTTTATTTTTGGTGGAATTAAATGAAGTTACAACCTATGTTTTGGGTTTGGTGTACAGGTAATTCAGAGAGCATAGATTTTCCTAAGTATTTAAACAGAACAGAATAAAATTTATGAACAATCAGAAAATCAACATAACAAAAATAAGTATTAGGCAAAAGTATGTGACAAAGATTGAGATTATGTTAAAGAAATCATTGATCCCCTCAGGGGGATACAACTATTGTATCTACGGGAATCAGCGCTCCCAGGGGGAAAATGTATAAGGGCCCGAGCTCAAAGATAGGTGGGCCTTCTTTTTGCTGAAATGAAATGTTTTTTGGTTATGTTAAGGACTACCTTTTCTCAGTTCCCTCCTGTCCTGTTTTTCAGCATCTATTAATGTCTTCTTTATCTTTTATTGTGTTTCATTAATTTATTTCCCAATTTACTGTTTCTATGCCCCTTTTGCATTGATTCCGCCTTCCCTTATCTCCATTCTAAATGGTGCCTTCCTCCTTCCTCTCTTTGAAATACCTTTTTTTTTTTGCTGTTAGGGAGGCCTAAACTAACGTAATCTAATTTTGTATTTCTGTGGGACACCTTTGTTGTGGTTAGGGAAGCTTTAACTAATTTATTTAATTAAATTTAATCTCATTTTATGCATTAGGTTATGTCCCTGCTAAAAAGACGTAGTATGAGTGAGAAGTGATTTAATGATTCACTAATTATTTTGTTTAAGTTTTGAAGATTCCAAGTTGAGTCACTTCCCTAATGTTCGAACTTCATTTTATTTTAATCTACTGCAGCATTTTTACTTATTTTCATTCGGGAAATGGACTGGAGGAGATCATGAAATCTTGCGTTCTTGAGGGATTGTTTTCTCTTTTCTGCGACGAAATCGTGTCCCAGCTTCCTCCTGAGGCCTGTCCACTTCCCCAGAAATCGTAACCGCCTGATGCAAGTCAATGCCGCGCGAGGCTCCGCAGGCCCTTGTGCAGCTCCGGCGCTCTCCTGGCGCTTGCTGTTGTCATATTGTTGTGGTGAAGTTTTGTGGAACTTTTCTTGAAATGATCGAAAAGAAACACAAATTTTATATTGATATTAGGTTAATAGGATGTTGTTGGTCTACCAGTTATTTTAGTCGTACGTGTAGTCACTTTCGTGAAGTCAAGAGTAACTTACTGCACTTCAATCTTTGTTTACGTGTTCTTCACACGTGCAGGCGTTGGGAATGATTCTCATCGCTTTTTTTATGGACGAAAATGCAATCTATTTTTTTTTGCCATGACAATCTTCATCAGAAGTAGGAAAAAATTGACCAAAAAACAGAGAGAGAGGCTGGTGCGAAAGGGAATCGAAGAGCGTTCCATCTGCCGCATCGGATGGAAGATATTTTTTCCCATGCATCCGCAGCAGCAGCGGGGTTGAAGAGCTGCCAAGACTGCCGCTGCTGGAGGGAGGGTCTGCCTGGCGCCAGCCTACCACCACCGCCTTACTTGCTACAGTCCAAGACTTCACTTCCCACTTGAGAATATAAATATTTTCGGCCTCGTTAATCACACTTTATGTCTGTAATCTCTTCACGACGTTTACAGTTTACGTTTGGCTTCGTTCATTGTCATTGTGGAAATATAAATGGGTTCTAGTTTTATTTGCTTTATGGGATGTAACTATGACACCTATGGAAATTAGCGCTCCCACGGGAAAATGTGTGGTCGTGGGTTGAGAGTTACGTAGAACTTTTTTGTTGAAAAATAATTTTTTTTGTTGAAACAGAAAAGGTATTTTGTTTGTGGCGGACCATTATTTCGGTTTACTGCTGTCCTGTTTTTCAGCACCTATTACTTTCACCACCCATATTACACCAAGTGGTACTTTCATATATCCTTTTTTTGGAAAACCTTTGTTGTTGGCAGGTTTAAACTTAACTCAAAATCAAATCTAATGTTGAGGGTTTATTAATGTTGAAAGCATTCTGCGTGTATCCGACCCACGCTCTTTGTTGTAAGGAAATAGGAGCCTCTCACTTCAGCTAAGAAATTCATTAGTGTAAGCTCGATGGTCATCAATAGCATTCAGATATAGCATTTTTTTGCCCTTTATATCAATAATTACGCTAGTATTTTCTTGTCCTTCACATTCCGGGTCTGTTCATCTTATTCCTTTCATCTACAACGCTTTTTCCCATCGTTCTTATGGTACTATCTGTTTGTTTTAATCATTTTATTTATGATCTAATTACCAGCGGGACTTGTACATGCGAGCTGTTCCTTTTCGTACTGAATTTTCTAGTCTGTTAATATTTATTTCTTCAGTCACATCTGGTTGTCAGTCGATGTAAAACATTAATGTGTTGTAATTCGCATTTGTGGTTTCCTTGAATTTCAGAGAATTTTTTTTTAGTTCAAGATGGGTTTTGATCGGGAGTAATGAGATTCTAATAGAGCTGTGAAATCTATATTATAGATAAGTTGGCACATTTTTTTGCATGAATAATTTTTGTGTGTGAATATTTCATGTCATTTAAAATGTGTAAAATGTTATTCTTATGTAAAGGTAGTCTGTTTTTGTCAATTTTATCAGTGTGTTTTATTATCTGTTCACTTATAAAGCAAATTTTATGTGAGTTCCATAGTAAATGCGCGCGTCTCCCCCCCTTAAAGCTGAATGAAGGCGGCGGCCACAAATTGAGTTAGCATTTTGTCTTGCTTCTGAGCTGAAGTTGGGAGTTCGTTTCGGCACTGAACACTGAAGGCAGGCGGTACTTGAGACGGCATCTTGCCGTTCTTTCTGCCGGGCCATCACAGCCTCCGCAATCCCGGTTTACGCGCGCCTCAGACAAATCCCGTCTCACTTCTTCGCTTTGGTCTCTAATTTACGACCAGCCAGCGATGCTCTTCTTGCCTGCCCGTGTGACGGCTCGAAGACGCCATTTTGGTGTCCTTAAAAATTTCTTCTTCAACTTCAAGAAATTAGAGTAGGAGCTGGTTCATTTCCGCGTGCATATACAGTACAAGTCGATTGGTGGATGTGGTGCTTGGAATGCGTTACTCGCGGATGCTCCTAGCTGCTTGCTCGTGAAATGTGGTGTTGCATTATTTATTTTGCGAAATTTACTCCAGGGAATTGATAATGGTATTTCACATTTCAAGTTGTACTCAACCGTCGTGTTGTATGTGCGTGTGTTACCGTCGTGTGGCCCCTCTGGGGGATATAAATATTTTATACATGGGAATTTGCTCTCCCACAGGGAAAATGTGAGGTCCTGATTTGAGAGATAAGCTTTTTGTGTAAATAAAATGTTGTTTGTTTTATTAAGGAACATCGTTTTTCGGTTCACTGCTGTCCTGTTTTTCAACCTCTTCGACTTTCTTCTTCAAGTTTTATCATGTTTCCCAACCTTCCTTCTCAACTTGCTGTTTCTGTGCGCACGGGATCCTGAACGGGAACGCACTTTGTGCGTAGATTCCGTATTCCCTCAACTTCGTACTAAATGATGCCTTCATCCTTCCTCTCTGTGAACATCTTTGTTGTGGTAAGGGAGCCAAAAACTAAGTTATAATGAATGAATCAATACCGTAGTGTGGTCTGAGCGTGTCTCACCGTAGTTGCTGCTGTGGCTGGCTATTTTGCTGTTCGCAGGTCCGACAGCCCGAGTCTCGGAGGCGCGGAGTGGTCGGCCGAGCCTCGGCCTCTTTACTGCTTTGCTTCCACTGCCTTCATGCCGAACTCAATGACAGCAACGCGCTCTGGCGCTCCTCAGGCTCTTTCTCTTGCTTTCTCTTTCTCTTGCTTTCTTTTGCTCTCTTCTTAGCTCTTATTTAATGATTATCATATTAGGCTTTCTATAGCACTTCTAACTCATATTCTTGTCGTATAAAGAATCGGCGATTGCTTTTCTTTTCGGTGTCTTGACTCATCATGTGAACTCTCCGGAACTAATGCGCGAAGAACCCTGGTGACGGTTATGGGTTTGAAAAACGCGGCGTACTGTGTTATAGTAACAACTTTTTTATGTGCATTACGGGGCAGAATTTTTACACAGATTGCGTGCGTACTCTTTAGATGCCAAAAAATATAAGTGAACCAATTCATGTTAAGTGTTCCTCTCATGGGAGCTTGCATTGAACCTGGCTTCAAATTTTGAGAAGTCAGGGGACTAGACTAAAATCAAAACTGTGGTGCAGTTAGGTGAAGTACCAATAACTGCATCGCTCTTCTGCTCACATCTCGTGGCAGATCTAACACCCATGAATGTTAACATGCATGACTAAACATCTTTTATTCACAGCATTGTATGAATGTGTATGGTTCATTTTCTACAGGTCGATGGATATAATTCAAACAGAAAAAGCTGCGTTTGCGGAGTCTATTCAACTACACCGTATTTGCTCCTATGTTCGATGTATTACAAGGAGCGGCTCTCCATCTTTTCAGAAAAACAAGCTCGTTTCTGGGCTGCGATTTCGCATATGGAAGCCCAACGATGCTACTTGGGACTTATTTACCTCGAAGTTATCTGTTTTTATGGGCTTATTTTCGCAGCCGTAGGAACGGAATTTTTTTAGTCATAATAGCGCGCAATTAATTGAGTATCGGCGTTGGGATTGAAATTTATGCTGGCATTTTTTTTAAATATCTGAAAATATTGGAGTGTTATTCTGCTTAAAGTTTGCAATTAGATAACGGCTTTGCTGCACTTTTACCTGGCGTGTTTTCCGAGTTCAGTTTTTTCCAATTCCGAGCACTAATTGTGAATTTGCTATATTAACATAGATGCACTAGCGTTCCGTCGTCTTTCTATCGTTTCATGCCTATCTGACATTGGCAAATTACTCGATAGAGTTGAGGTGCCAGACATGAGCTGCCGGCAGCAGAGCGACCTCAACTTCGAGTTGACGTGATTAAGTTTGAGTGTACTTTGTGCCTTCAATACATTTACATAGAATACTTCTAGCTTATTTCTTTCAGGTTTTGCCTATGGAGAGGAACTTGATAGCAGTGCACGACTCCATCTTATTTTTGCATCGTTATTTGTAAACAAGGAAAAGGCACAAGTCATATTCGTGGTTCTAACTATATGTGTATGTGTTAAAATTATAAATTATAATCATTCATTTAGTGTCAATAAATGAATTTGTGATGATAATCGGTACCTGACATTATTATCTAGCATTTGTGATCAAGATCAGTCGTTAACTAAAATTTAAATGCACCTGTGGAAATATGGATGAGTACTAGGTAGCAAGAATATAATTTCCCGTTGAAAAGATTTTTTTGGGGAGAGGTTTAAACTAACATCTAATGCAATCCAATCAATCGCCCTATTTATCGTTTTCGCTTTGTTCTCATGGAAATCGAATGCATCTTTTATAGAATGAGCGTATCAGTTGTGTAGCTTTCGTTGTCGATGAAGTTTAGTCTTCCTTTTATTTCGATAAACGACAGAAATAATTCCTAATTCACTGCCATGAAAGACATTACGCGCATTCTAAAGCATCTGGACTCAACGTACTGGGATATACCTTGATAATTCATTTCTCAAAATAGTTTGGTTTTCATTTCAGAAGAGGAGTATATTACTCTGGTATGAAAAACTTCGCTGTTCTCAGGCTTCCGAGATTTTGTTCCTATGATGCATTTTACAGTTTTTGATGCAATTTCAAAATCTAATTGAGTGTGCAAAACCCTTGCTGTAGAAATGTTTGTATGGACGTTGGTCCTTTTTTATTATGATAGTCATATTCCTTGAAATGACCTCTAGAAAAGTTACGGTACACGAATAACTTTTCTAATGGAAATTTGATTTTCATAAGCGAATCGTTTAGCCGGCTGTAGGGAATGGAACCTTACACCCTCTCGTTAATTGATTTTCAGCTGACGTACTTGCATTAATACCCATTCTGTTACTAGGAACAGTCATAATGTTGTAGATCAAACTATAAGTATTTAAGTTCTTTGTTCTTGCGGTAGATCATGGCTAATTGTTCTCGTTTGCATGGTTCTAATTGGCTAACTCTTCTTTCACTCACGAAATCGAAAAAAGCTTCACGTTTTTGCGAGATTAGTGCCTCTAATTCCGACTGTTATGTCGAACATTTAACGAGTCTGACTTTTTTTTAGCGTTGTTGTAAAGTCAATAGCGGAAAGCGACGTCCAAATCGGAAGTTCAGAAGCCGTTTTTTGGCGAAGTTTGACAATACAGTGGATTGTAGCACCGTAGTGGTTTGAAGTTTTTTAAGGATAGCTATCAACTTAACTCTGATTTCAATTTAATTTGTCCTTGTTTGAAAGTTTTGTTGCCTGCTTATTTCATAGTCTTACCAATTAACCTTGTTTGATATCTGCTGCTCCCTCAAGGAGAAACAATTATTGTATCTATGGGAATTAGTACTCTCAGGGGGAATATGTAAGGTCTTGAGTTGAGAGATAAGTAGGCCTTCTTTTTGGTTGAAATGCAGGGTGTCTGAAAAAAAGTACTCCTACTTTGACTGTAACATGCTACCTTTTTTGAATTGCAGATGTATTTAATTCATCACAGCATGGCAGGAAATCAACTTAGCTTGGAAGAAAGGAAGTTTGTCCTGAAATGTCATAGAAAGACCGCAAACGCAATTGAAGTACAAAGACGATTCAGATCTTGCTTTGCCACCAACCGCCACCAACACGCCGGACCATTGCTCGCATCCGAGACAAATTTGTAACAGATGGAACAGTCCAGAACGTCAACAAGAAACGTTCTGGACAGCGCCAAACCAAGAACAACTAATGCATTGAAATGGGAAGTTGAAAGACATTGTCGCGATATTCCTTATGACCTGTTTCGTGAATCCCTTGGTGTGCGTTATCAGCACATGTCTGGACAAATATGGTCATCAATTTGAACATTTGCGAACATGATTCTCCAATTACATCTGTCTTCTGTGTTCAAAACCATTCCATTTCCCTCTTTGCTCATAAATGATGTTTTTATCGTCATGCGGAGTGTGAGTACATTTTTTTGAGACACCCCGTGAAAAGTGTTTTTTGATTTTTAAGGATCATCTTTTTTCGGTTCAGTGCTGGCCTGTTTTTCAGTACTTTTTTCAACTTTATCTTGTTTCATAGCCTTCATTCTTCTTCAATGGTGCCTTCATACTTCCTCTTTTTGGAACGCCTTTATTGCGGTTAGGGAGGCTTGCACTAATATCAAATCGAATCGATATCTGCATTCAGAATTTACCTTGAATTCGATATTGATAAAAATGAACTTCCCAAGATGGGGTTGACGCCTAATTCGTCCATGTTCGAAGGTATAAATCATCTTATGTCTTTGGACTTCATTTTTATTTCATATTTTTGACAGGAGTATTAAACATCTATGATATCTGAGAACTTACATGCTCAGTCGCCAAAGAGCGTTAACATCAAGATGTCAGTGAAATAAACGACCGTCGTGTAGAAATTTTGCATTCGAGCCTCGGTTCGTAGAATTTGAGGTTGCGTGTTGATGCGCCGTGTGCTCCTGGCCACTCGACCGCCCGCTGCCAGGGCGCCCTGGCCTTTGTTTGCTCTGGCGAAAGTCTTCATTGTTTCTTGACGTGTCTTCTCAGGGGGATACAAATGTTGTATCTATAAGAATTAGCACCCCTAGGTGGAACATGTAAGGTCTCGAGCTCAAGGTTAGGAATGCGTTATTTCTGTTGAAATGGAATAATTTTTTTTTAGTTGTATTGAGGACAATCTTTTTTCGGTTCACTGCTGTCCAGTTTTTTTTCAGCACCTACTACTTTCTTTTTAATTTAAATCTTGTTTCACGAATTTCTGTCTCAACTTACTGTTTCTATGTGTCTCGTGCCCAGAGTCCGCGTTCCCTTAACTCCATACTTTATGGCGCCTTCCTCTGTATAGAACTCCTTTTCTGTGGTTAAGGAGGCTTTAACCAACATCTAATCTCTCTTGACATGTTATGAGACAGTGAGACATAAAGTCAGATCACCCGTAGTCAGGTTCTAGTACGTTTACCGTTATTGCCAAAGTATTGTTGTGTAAAAACACTACTGTGCGTGTAATATTTTTTTAACGTTGCTTGTTGGCCTTGCAGCCTGATGTACTTTTTTTGAACAGAAAAAAAAGCTTGATGAACAAACTTTGCATTCTCAGATCATCATCATTATCGGTAATAATGTTACACGAAGAGCTGTCGCATCTCGACTATTATGACTCCCAATATGATGACAGAAGAACAAAAGATTCTGTTTTGTTTTGCAAGAACTGTTTTTAAGCGTTTGATTAGCAGCAATAATAGCGCTGACATGACTCGTTACCGCAACGTTGCGCTCGTCGCTTCATACCGCCAACTTTGTGCCCCGTTGATACAAAGAGAGCTAAGCAATGCAGTTAATGAATCCTCCACAACAAACAAAGACAATCTCCAAGTGCCATCGACCGTAACTCTGCTTTGAAAAACTCCTGCTTGTTTAGAAAAGAGTTTGACAGTGCAGTGCTTCTGCTGGAATTGCCCGTTTCTGTTTGTGTTCATCGCCACTGGTAATTCTAAGATATATTGTAGCGCCCATTCAATTAGCGAAAGCACGAACAAGGCGTCTTCATTATGGTTCGGTGACAAGTTTTTGCGACTTCTTCGATTGCGAGAATGGCTAGGACCTCATAATTTTTTTGTTTCATTGATAGTAGGAAGTATAATGCAAGTTAATAGGCTTCTTTCAAAGCTCGGTGTAAATTGATGTATTGTTTGACTGCTTCATTCTTATTTTGCATCGATGTATCTTCACGCCCGTATTCAATACTAAACTGTGATATTCACTAGAGTGTACACTGTTTAACTGATCAACATAGTCCATTTTCGACAAGTTTTTTGGTCGAAAGGCCCTATCAAGCCGACTTTCCTGTAGGGCCTCAGACGTATCTCTACAATAGCTCGTGAATCTCCTGGTCTGCTTCTAGACATAGCACCCAACAGTGACGTCACCCTTATGATCCGATGATGGCGGTAGTATTTAATAGAATCCAATGGTGATTAATGTGTTTTTTTCGCTTAATTTCCGTAAGAACTTTCGTGTATTGTGTGCGAGTGATGAATTAAGTATTTGGTGTGTAAAAATTTCCGAGTCCCAATATAGTTATTCAGCTCAATAAATTTTTTTTTCTAAGAATACAAAAGAGAGTCGTTTTAGTCATTGGGAGTCGCGCAGTATTTGAGAAAAATAAATTGCCGGTGAGAAATTTTCAATCATGATGTCCAATTTTGAATATTTTTCCTTTTCTTTGTTGAGGTGTCAGACTTGGTAACTGATGATTTTTGCCGATCTCATTCACTTTAGGATCACTATAAAAAGTAAATTTGTTTGAAGTAGCCTTTTCTTATGTAACTCACGTGTTCCAGTAATAAAAACCCTAGCTCTATTTATTTGATGTTATAAAATGCGCGAGTAAAAAATTTCAATTTGTCTAATCTAATGGCACGGGCCAGCACCGAACACAAACAAGGTCGAAAATGCTTTCACTTTCGTCGCATAGAGAAAAATGAAGAACTGAATTTTTGTTCACTCACTTGACAGAAAAAATATCATCATATTTCCGAAGGGTTTCCGATGCTTGGTCAGCTCCGTTCCATGAAAAATCAGCGCCAAATTGGAGCTAACGTAATTTGGCTCCTATCGATTTAACTCAAGTGGCGTGAGATCTGCGACCACTCCTATGATATCACGATTTCTATGAGCAGTCCTAAAGATATACAGTCCTGAAGATATGTAGAAGGCAGTGGTATCTCTCAAACTCGCCCCTAAGTTGGGGCGCCGAAATGTTCAATCCCTCGTATTCCCAGACAAAATATTTGTTCAGTAGTAGAGAATGTGCTTTCTTAATCTAAACGAGCATTAATTTCAGTGTATCGTTAATTAATTGTAGTGAATCGGAAGCACAGATTAAATTTTAGGTCAATTTCCCAAAGGCAACAATTGTCCCAATTTTTATATTGAGTGAAAGTATTTTTTATATATCTCTGAAGTTTTATTGTGAGGCCAGAGCTCTCTGGGGGAATATGTGAGAACCCGATCTAAAGATTCGGTAGGCCATTTTGTTGAAATAGAGTTGATTTTTGATTTGTATCGCGCCATTTTTTTTTGGTTTGTCCTGTTGTTCAGGACCTACCACTTTCTTTTTCAGCTTTTATCTTGTTTCATGAACTTCATCCTCATCTTACTCTTTCTATACACATTTGTGCATAGATTTTGTGTTCCCTCAAGTCCATCCTAAATGGTACCTTCTTCCTCTCTTTGAAACTCCTTTGCTGCGGTTAGGAAGGCTCAAAGTAACTTATCTAATTTACGCGGCCAGAGAGTATGGTGTGTTTTAAAATGTATTTAATTTTTTAAGCCTAGATATGGCGTACTCAAAACTTCTTACGTCTTCAAAGCGTACCGTACAGCTGGCCGCATAAGTTCATCTAGAAGGACTTGTCTACGCATCTTTCAACAACAGGAACGTTGACAATTGGACTTAGAAGAAGTCGCCCTGGCACCCGCACTGCTCGGACGACTCAAAACGCTTTGAAAATCTCTGCTGAGGCCGCGAAGCGAGTGTCGAGCTGCAGTCGTGGGCGGCTACCGTGTTCGAGGGCCGTCGGTAACGAATGAACTCCGTGCCACAGCCGCTCCACGAGCCCTAATTACCTGGGATTTGTGGCTTCCAAGGGCTGACTTCCAAGATCACGCTTTTCCTCGAGTTTTCGACCGGCTTTCTCTCTGCTCTTTGTATTTTATGCTTTTTACTTTAAGAATTGTACCTAGGGGGTTTTACCTAGAGGGTTTTAGCAATATTTGGTCGTGAATTTGTCGACACTGAGTGAGGGGTCAGTTGGGATTTTAGTGGTGTGAAGGATGTGCGAGTCATCGTTAACCGTGAAGATCGCTTGTATAAAGATCTTTGTAGTTTAACTCGATTTTTACCCTGATGTAGAGTTCAATTGGAAAATTTGTAAACTGAAAAAATGTTTTAAAGTAGTTTCTTTGGCCTGGATCATTCAGTATGCATCTAGCAGAAGACTTAAAGTGTTGCTTTTCAACTTTACCTACCGAGCCTCGGTTGAGGGCTGCTCATTTTTTATCCTGATCCCTCCATGTGAGTCTTGAATTCATCGTTGAATCGAATGGTGAAGATGACCATATGCTCAGTGCACTCGCGACCGCCACTCTTTACGGGGCCAGAAAACAGGACGTCCATAAAATTTGGATACTATTGCAAGACCTTTTTATTTACATTGGAACATCTTAAGATTACTGAACACGAAAAGACTAGAATCAAGATTTGAGGGGTTTATCATGTAGAGTCACTGCACTATTATTTTCATTGCTAATGAAAGACATGCATGCGCGTGAGAAATATCTTGGTGGAGAAGTTGACAATGATGTATAATTTTTGTTCTCTAAGATAACGGAGTTGCACGCAAAGTTTTCAGTTTTAAAGATTATCTTCTAACTGGTGCAATGTGCTGCTGTTGAGAAAGTTGGTGGCAGAATATAGTTACGCATACTGTTCTTTTTATTTGCTTTTTCGTATAGTTAGTGATGATATTATTTATTACTCCGTGTCAATTTTGAGTTTGAGTCTGAGTTATAAGAGCTTCTGTGTTGGCTGATCTGGCTTGAGGTTTAGATTTGCATTTGTTCCCAGTCTTTCATTCAGTGAATTGGTTTGGGCATTTTCGCATAATCTAAACCCGCCTTATGTGTTCCGGTCAGGCTTTTCAGTTCAGGTTCGTTCTTAGCTTACGCTGTCGTGCAATGCGCAATGCACATCTAAAGCTCTCCTATTCTGTGTCATTGTCTTTTAGCATTAGGGTAAGGTTTTGCACTAAGCTTTATTTCAGATATGAAAAATGTGTCCTGGTTTTGAAAATCGTAAACGTCCCAATAATTTTTTTATTCTTTTCAAAACGAATTGTGGTGTATAAAGCCACCAAAATACTACGTAAATAAATTCCCTGGATATGCTTCTGTGTCCCGTACAGTTCAAAGTGTTCAAAATTGCTGCGTTAAAATGCAAACGCTTTCACGATTCGCTGCCTACCACTCGGGGCTTGCAACCTCTATTTTCAACTGTACTTCCATCACTGAAGTAGTCGGAGTTCTGGTCATTGCTCTCAAATTGTAATTCCTGGCCGAGTCTGAGCCTGGCAAGCGAAATTGGCTCATTCTATTGTTCAGAGATCATTTTACACCTCGCTTCATCACCAGACAAATACATGTGAGACCGGTACCGGTTGCTGAAAACAATTAATTCTCGAGTGTAAAGCTATAGAAAATTTACTGTCAGTTCTAATTAATAGTTTAAATTATATTACACAGTTGTGTCATTTCGCTGATCAAACGTTTGGTTTCGTATTGTAAAAATTAATTCGTTTGTGACCAAGATCATTAAGGTACAGCTGAGCAAAAAAATATTTTATTCGAATGGTGCCTGTAAATGAACACCACTGCACTGCGGCTCTAATTCCTGCTGGTAAGTCTTATTGGATGATAAAATTTAAACTTTTCAGATGTTTCTGTTTGAATGACTGTATTCCAGTCGCTGTATAAAAGGTGATTTTCATTTATAGAACGCAGAGTATTTTTCCGCTGCAAATTATGAGTGAGATACTTGGAGCTGGTCATGGAAAGTTTCTGCTAACTTGGAAGTTTCAACGTTGCTTGCACGCCTCAGTCGTGATTTATTTTGGTGTGGCAAATTTTGGGTTCGTTAATTCAAGAGCTCGAGAGGCCGTCTCCCTTGTCATTTGGAGAGCGTTATGGGCTGTGGGGGAGAGGGCCTCCCTCCACAAAATTTACTGCTTTAAGAACAAAGAATGGCCAAAGTTTGTCGTGGTGTGTTAGGGCTCACAAACTTGGACGGTTATGAGCAACGAATAATTTGCATGAGTATATCTTGGTAGAAATAGCTGCTACCTCTGCCGGTCATGCTTTTTCCTGGCATTTTCCTTACTCTTCAATGTAAATTAGATCGACTGTTTCGGGGACATGTTTTTACTCGTGTTGTTCGGCGCATCCTACAGAAATTTGACCACGTTTCTCTTTGAAGACATTTTTTCTTTCTCGATGTTTTTGTGTTTTTTAATTTGATCCTTCGTCATTCAGTGCATATTTTTCTGTTTTTTGTTCTATACCGGGAAAAAATATTCTTTTAGACGTGTAATTCTGTTTGTTGTTTAGCTTCCAGCGTTTGAAGTAGAATTTGATTCCTATGCTGTGCGTGCAGCACATAACTCAGTTACACACACATGTTATTTCTAGGAGCCTAAACAAGGTCGTAAACTCTTCCCTCTCGCTCCCTCGTAATCTCTTTCGAGATTGTATGTGTACATAACCACTTTCCATTAAGAAAGTTGTGTATGATTTTATTTTTATCATTCTTATTTCGATTAAAGTCATTAGTGTTATTGAAATTAATTTTCATTTGCATTTAGTCTTGGTAAATATAACTGCGTTTGAAAACGAAGCATATACGTTCAATACAATAGTATTTCAGGACCACGGTGCTGCAAACTATCCATCACTCATAGTTCGACTTTAACACCAAATGAATTACCGAAACATTATGTCTTTACTCTTCCAATGTAGCCTGTATACGAGAGTACTGAACATGTTCGCTCGTGGAACGGAAGAGACGTCTCGCTTCTCTCGCTACTTCCCTGAAATTTTGCACCGGAAAGTTGCGAGCCCGCGTCGTTGCGTTGTCCTCACGGGACCGGAAAACCTCGGCCACGGTAGAGGAAACAGGTAGGTTCAAACCATTGTTTTTTCCGTTGACGGCGGGCGTGGTTTTGCTGACGTCACGGCCACGAACCAATAGCAGAGCTCATATTGCTTCTGGTAGCACTGCTATCCCCAGATCCGTTGCCATTATTGGCCTACCGATATGGGGTTTTGATGACGTCATAAAGTTTGTTTGAAATAAAGCCTTTCTATTGGCTAGCCCAACAACAGGAGGTGTATTTTCTCCCATAGAAATGACCCTACCTTTGTTTCCTCTACCGTGACCTCGGCTGAAAATAGGTAACCTTGAATCAGAGCTCGAACCTGCATCTCATTTTTCTGCATTGAGGTCGTTGTCAATGCTGCCATGCAGTCGTCATTGTTCGATTGATGTAGTCTAATTTTTTTTATCTGAACTTTGTCAAAGGTAATCAAATTAATCATAAAATTTCTTTATCCGGGACAATCGTGTTCAAATTTTATTTTTGTTTCGAAAATTTCTCTTGATCAATTCAAATAGCTAATAAGAATGTATTACCTATGCTGCAGTGGACGCCAGGCGAATAGACTGACTTCACACCCAAGAACATTTTCTAGAGCTGAAAGAAGTTTTCACTTCTCAGCCCGTGACGTCGCTAAAGGAATGGAAGATTTTCCTTTTTTGTTGCTGTTGGTATCGCGAAATGAATGGGACTTTTACATTTTTGCTACTAGTGTCACTGATGAATGGTAGATTTTACGTTTTTGCTGTTGGTGTCGCTTAATGAATAAGTGGTTTTACGTTTCTGTCGTTGGTGTCCCTAAATAAATAGAAAGATAGACTTTGTTGATGTTAGTGTCCTTAAATTAATTTTGTGGAATGTGCAAGGCGTTACGCCAGTTTTGTGCGACACGCCAGATTTCGGGCATCGTACTTAATTGTAGAGCTTTGAGTTGGCCACAGGCTACACAAAATTACTTTTGTCAGTGTTAAATTGAGATGTTCATCCAGTGTTTGCACCAGATTTCAATGAGTTTTGTGCGAATTAGTACCTGAAAATCGTCTCCATCAATTTTTATTTCGGGAGTATGTATTATCGTATGTTCCTGTGCTCCTTACTGTTTCTGTGCTCCTCCTGCATAGATTCCGCGTTTCCTTATCTTCATACTAAATGGTGCCTTCCTCTTTCCTCTCTTCAGAACGCTTTTTGTTTAGCGGTTAGGGATGCTTAAACTAACATCTTATCTAATCTTTGTTTCGTAAAGTTTTCCTCTTTTTATATGCATTTGAGCAATTGGTGGTGCATTTCCCATTTAAGGAAGTATAAATGAGAGGAGTGAGCTTATCGTGATCACGATACGGCGAGGTGGCAGCGAGAGCACTCGAGGTGGCCTCGAGATGCCGCTGGAGTGGCCTGGCTGCTGGCGCCTCCTGCCAGCTTTGCCTCGAGCGCAGTGGTTCTCACCTTGTTGGAGGTTCTGAACCCCACAAGTTCCATACATGTATTTATCGAACCTTTCGTAGGTGGAAAAATAAATATACTTTTTTCTTCAAATTTAAAACACATGTATATAACTACACACGGTATTAGTGCACAAGCTGTACCATGCCGAACCCCAGGGGTTCGATCGAACCCAGGTTAAAAACCACTGCTGTAGCAGCTCTAGAGAGGCCATTAAATTGGGATTTGAATCGCGTGCGCCCTCAAAGCATGGCTTCTCTTATGTGTTGTATCCGTTGCTGTTATCAGTGTCCTTACTTGCAGCTTCATCCACGCGCTCATTTTCTTTATTCGGCCTTCTTAGTGTCTTATTTGAGTGTGTGCAGTGTTGTTTCCGTACTTCCTTTAGTTTATGCTCCTTGTACTTGCTCAAGCAGATGCGCGGCTTTAATTACCCATTCATTGTGCGTTTCATCAGATACATTAGCATTGTAAATTTTATCATTAAAAGTTTTATCTTCTACAAGGGTCAGCGAGTTCAGAGTAAGGAGTGTTAAACTGTGTACTGTAATCAGCCGATTCAACGGTTTTCTTCTGTGCGATTGTATCGAAATTTCTTTTGTGTAATAATGATAATAATATAAGTATGAGTTATGAATTACTTATAGTACATGTGATTAACGAATGTTTAGTCAGCACGTGCGTGCATGTATAAGAACACTTGTACCAGGATGTACAAAATTGAGCGTCATGTTGTATATGACAGAGGGGGGCGATGCTTATCTTTACTACACATCTCAATTTTATTTCATTCTGGGGTTTAAGAAAGTAGACTGATCGATTAAAGCTAGTGTTGTTAATTTTCTGGAGTAAACAAGCAGAATATTGTAAGCCCTTTCTTTGTTGCATTTTTTTTTAGAAGTTTAGCGTTTTTTTTTTATGTAGCTTAATTCATTTTTTTCAGTAATACTGGGATTTACGATGCAATCTGAGAATGTGTCACGCGATTCGTTGTTGTTGCCTTGTTTTACATTGTTGTAAAAAAGTTTTTGTTGCTTTTTCATCTCTGTACCGAAATAGTAGATGATGTACCATATTCTTTTTAAGGTTCTTCCTTCTCCTTTTTAAGGTTCTTCCTTCTCCTTTTTAAGGTTCTTCCTTCTCCTTTTTAAGGTTCTTCTTTATTTATGACTGTGGGAACTTCACTCGCTCTAACCTGGACTGCCCCGCGTATTCTTTCATACCGCCATATCTGTCCTACTTAACCTTTCGTGGTGTCGGTTTTGACTTTACTTGGCCAGTCTTCCATATAGACAAAGCTTTACTGCCAAAAAGTGTAATTCTAGACTTATCATGCGTGTAAGATATAGAATAATTACTTCCGCATTCTGGCCCGTAAGTATAAGACATACTTGCTTCCAAGTTCTGGTCAGGGTTGCCAGAGTGGCATTTTCCATGGCCAAAATTCTCAAGCTGAGGCTTTTTCAAGTAGAATTGGGTTCAGAAAACCACCCCGCATCTGGAAATTCTGTAGGGTTACTTGACGCTGAGTTGTCTTAATGGTGAAAATTTATTTTGAAAAAGCGTGAGTATCAACATTCCGGCCAGAAATGCGGGCCAATGCAGCAAACCAGGGTCAATGAGGCTTTTTCAAATGGAATTGTATACGGAAACCACCCAGCATCTGAAAATCCTATAGAGTTACCGGACACTAAGTTGTCTTAATGTTGAAAATTTAACTAGAAACAGCGTGAGCATCAACATTTCTGCCAGAAATGCTTCCCAATGCAGCAAACCAGGCTGCTGCTTGGAGCAGCGCTGCAGCGATAGCTGCAGGGCACGTCGTTGTGCAGCCTCAACTCAGCGGCCGCCGCCTTGGCATCCTAGGAGCGCGCCTAATCTCTAATATCGACTCTGCAGTTTACCCTGTGCTGGATTCCGTGTCTGATTAATTATTTCCCTGCTCAGGGGAAGCTGTTGTGAGCCAAGTCTGCCGGCCCCGCTCTCACCTCCTCCAGGTTGCCGCTATCTCCAGTCAAATACCTCCCGTTTAGAAGGAACAATAATGGCCGAAATGCACGAGCTTTGGCTGGTTTTCGGTCGCTTTCAGACCAACGTCATGATGTGATGTTTAGTTTAAATCTGCGTGTGCATTTTACTTAACTGATGTAAGACGCAGATCATTTCAGTTTTACCTCTTTGTAGGACGCAGAATTGTCTAAATTTGTTTTTTCTTTTGATTTCTTCTCCGTGCACAGAAAATAACGAATTCAATTAATATTATCCGATGCTGATTGGTATTCTATCAGCTACGAGATCTTGAAGTTTTTATCTATGCTTCCGGGAGAAAATGTGAAGTCCCGAATTAAGTGCAAGGTAGGCTATCTTTGTTGAAATAAAGTATAGTGTTATTTCTTAAGGACCATCTATCTTTTGGTTCAATGCTGTCCAGTTTTTCAGCACCTCTGACTTTCTTCTGCATCATTTAACTTGTATTTTAACTCACCTTCTAAACTTGATGTTTCTATGCGCAGGGGACCCAGTGCGGGAACACATCTTGTGTATAGATTCCTCTTTTCCTTAACTCCATATTAAATGGTGCCTTCATCCTTCCTCTTCTTGAACCTCTTTGTAGTTGTAAAAGAGGCTGAAAGATAATCGATCGATCAATCCATACTTTACATCTTCCTAGTAGTGTTTCAAACTTATTAAAGTAAAACAATCCAGTAAAACACGAGTTAAAGAAGGACTGTACATTTCTCATCATGTAAATTGCACAAATGATCATTCGGTGCTCATAGTCTTGAGATGACTCGCTTCACTTATTTATGCACACCCTGACAAGAGACTAATTTAATTGCTGCTACTTCCTTCATCTAATATTCATTACAGTCTTGGATGAGCAGCATTTTCTGCCTTCCTTCATGGAGCTTTGAGGCGAAACTGCTTCCTCAAGCATGTGGAATTACAACAGTATAATTATGCATGAGAGGCGATTACATTGATCGCGGCAGTGACTTGGAAACTATTTCCCTCTTTGGGAATTGCTCTTGTTCTGTAGATCGTACTCGAGTTCTTATCTCTTCGCATGGTGAAAATGAAACTGCATGGAAACTGAAGAACTTCTTGTGCTTGATATTTTAAGTTCTGGGTAACTCTTCAAACTATTTTGCTGTAGCAAAGTTTTTTTTGACCCTTCACTGCGTTGCGTTTCATTTATGATACAGTTTCCTGAAATGATGTCCTTTCATAGTATCTGGCAATAATTTTTATTTAGCATTCAAGGTAAATTACGCTATCATGGGTTAAAACCTGCTTCTAAAAAAGGCTATCTTTTGTGATATTGCTATCCATTGCTGGGAGAAAATAAGTTTTGCATCGACGTTTTGTTCTAATCGATTGGCAGTTTGTGTTGCTGGATCATATATTATGTATGGACATGCTGATCTCCTGCTAATTTATGCATGAGATTTTCGGTGATGGCGTCCCGTCGTTTGGCTGCTCCGACTTGCGAGCCCAACTTTGGGAAATTGCCGTTTCTTGCCCGCTCTCGCCATTGTCGCACATTCCTGTCCCGTGCTGCATTTTAAATTGCGGCTGTCGTTGCAGGTCCGCATATGTGCGGGGCTAACTTATGCTTCTTAAAACTCACCATAGAGGTCCCGTGCTAAAGATTAGGTAGGTGTTCTTTTTGTTGAAATAGAATAGGTTTTTTGTTTTGTTTCAGACCATCTTTTTTCGGTTCTCTGCGGTTCTGTCCTGTTTTTCAGTATCAACTACTTTCTTCTTCAACTTTTATCTTGTTTCATGAACTTCTTTCTTAGCTTATTGTTTTTATGCACCTTGTGCATAGATTTCGCGTTATCTTAACTCCATACTAAATGGTGCCTTCATCCTTCCTCTCTTTGAACATCTTTGTTGGGGTAAAGGGAGGCTAACACTTTTGTTTAATCAATCTCGCTATATTGTGACGCAGAATGATATAGATACAATAAAATTAAATGTAGACTTCATGATGTAAATGAAATAAATACTGTTAGAGAGAAATTTCCCAGTTAAATTAGTTATGTTGCAGGTATTCTATTCGAACCAATTTCTATTTTGATCCGTTGTATACACTTTTTATCACACAGTATGATTTAGATGTTCCTAACGGGTCCATTGATAAAATTGTTATGGATGTTTCAAAATCAATTGACATGTGGAGCCACACCTCGTTAGTTCATACATCTTCATCGCTAGCTGACTCACCCTTCTGTCATGATTGATTTCATCGTGATGACGTTTATTTTCCCATCGTTACCATGCCAGGGGATGTGTTAAATATTTAGAGAGGTTGCAGTGCAATTAGTGCTAGTGCATCGACGTCCGTGGCCTTTCTATGAGTCGAAATGTGTGACATGAGTATACCTGAAATTGGGTCCTCTATAATCCCCTCAGGGGGATACAACTATTGTATCTATGGGAATTAGCGCTCCCAGGGGGAAATGTGAGGGCCTGAGCTGAGAGTTAGGTAGGCCTTCTTTTAGTTGATACGAAATGTTTTTGTTATGTTAAGGACCATAATTTTTTCGGTTCACTGCTGTCCTGTTTTTCAGCACCTACTACTTTCTTCTTCGACTTTGATCTTGTTTCATAATCTTCTTTCTCAACTTACTGTTTCTATGCCCTTTCTGCTTGGATTCCACGTTCCCTCAACTCCATACTAAATGGTGCCTTCCTCCTTCCTCTCTTTGGATCGCCTTTGTGGCGGATAGGGAGGCTTAAACCAACTTATAATCTAATCTAATCTGGGTGGTCTAAAATGAAATTGTTTAAAAGACATGAAGAATCCCCTCTAACCAATAATGTGCCTTGCTTTCAGCGTCAACCTTTTGAGGGACTCACCTCATATAAATTTTCAAGCTATATGTTTAAACTCGCTACCTCGCAACGGTCTCTGATTCGTTCTTTGCTGTTCTTGTGATGGTTCCCCCCTGGAAGGCTTCCTTCATCTGCTTGCATCCGAGTCCCTGAGCAAAAGTCGGTGTCTTATTTTTGGCGCTGGACCCGATTTGACGTGCGACAAGAAGATCAGACTGGCTGGGATGCAGAGGGTCAGAGCGTGAGAGGCGCAACCAGCTGGAGGGCAGTGAATTCCTCTTAAAAGAGGATTGAAAGGGCCCCTCTGTCGACCCAGCTGGCCTTTGGGAAATGTTGGCAACAGCTAACTCAAGAGAGGGGAAAGGGGATTGAATGGGGACATTTGACCACCACCCATCTTGCATTTGGTAAACGTTGGCGACGCCAGGTCAAGGATGGAAGAAAGGGGATTGTATGATGAGTAGCTCAGTCTTGCCTCGACTTGGGTCGTCGTCAATTCGAGCAACGTTGAGAGGAACTGCATGAAAGTTAAATGGGAGTCGATGAAAACTTACTGTATGCTCATATGTTTGACGTCACGAAGAGAGACAGCCAGTCGTGTGTAGTGTTCCCTAAAATGTGGTAGTTTGAACAATTTAACACAATCAGATCACTTAGAAACTTGCGTGCTTTGCAGTCAAGTTTATTTTGATTCAGTCAACTTGTAACCGCAGGAACATCCTTTGCCGGTTTAGTATATTATTCGGTAATTGAGTTACCGAGTCCACGGATTACTAACCGGGGAAAATTTATAGTCTAGAATATACGAAGGAAAGTTATCATCGCTCGACAAATCTTTCGTTCAAATTTATATTATAATACAAGCATCAACATGGTGCCATCTAGACAAAGCAGACGATTCTCACTTGACTTCGATTGTACTCAATGAGGTTCGAATCAAAGCATCGTTCCATGAAACTAAGAGTGATATTTTTACTGTCGGTCTAACGTAGCCAGTTGATTTAGGCTCTTTCTCTCTCTCTCCCCTCAGGGA
>JACJUY010000998.1:149119-171534 GCA_014220935.1 Platorchestia sp. MABIK | reverse complement strand
TGAAAAGATAACGAGGAATGACGTGACTGAATAGCGCAACAGAAGATGTGAAATCAGACATAAGCTGATGCGAAATTCAACAAAATACTAGACAATTACTCGTGAAAATTTAAGTACAGTAATTAATTAAATAAACAGTAGCGGACACTAAAAGAGGCGACCATAAAGCGTTATGGGCTCAGCACGAGGCAGAAACTCGACGCCGCAGCGCATGCAAGTCACTCATTATGTTCTTCTGGCAAATTTTACAATCTAAATATATTTGTGTACCTATTAATCTATTTTACACGAACACGATAGGTCTTGTTGCTTGTATTCCAGCGTGGAAGTTAATTTAGGACTACATCGAAAAACGCTTGCAGTAAACAAGAAAATTTGAGGCTAGAAAGTGAAAGAAAATGTTACGTGGAGCAGAACTGAATTTTAAAGAAGAAAAAATGACGGATTTTAGTAACAGTCGCTTGAAATCATGCAAAGACCAACACTAAACATCGACAGAGGGTGCACTGACATTAACTAACTGCATGGAGTGTGTATGAAAGAACTCCAGCATCAGGCTGCAGCGTTCAAATTAGCTATTCAAGAGGTACTTGTACTAAATTAGAAGGATATTTGAGCACTCTAACATAAGAAGTTCAAGATAATTAAAATTCATGTTTTACTTTGCTAAATCGACCACACAACTAGCTTAATGTGGGACATTGGTAAACGCGAAGTTCACGGTAAACGTACCAATTACTCCACTATACTTACAAGTGACCAACTCCCATCGATAATATGTTAACTTGCGCTCACTCTAAACTGAACAGAGTAGAACGAAGAACAAAAAGAATATCCAGCTTCTAACAGACAGACCGGATATCGTCTCGCACACTATAGATAAATATCCTAGGGAGGTGTAGCGCTAACATCAACTGCCAAGCACAAAAGTAAAACATTTCTATTTTTTGGAGAACTTTTTTCCCACAATCATGAAATTATAGATAGAATTTTGAAATGAAAAATTATTTTTACGAGAACTGGCTCGCAGATGGGGCTTCACGTGCTGAATAAATGCATTCAACGGACGAAAATCGTGCAAACCTTGCCAATAAACATGGCTTTTCAAAGCTGAGAATGAGGTTTTCTCTCCCCTATGAATTTGTTTGCGATCACTGAACGTTGAAATGGTAACATACATTTTCTATTCGACCAATCTTTAGTCCAGCTTTGTGGGCAAAATATAAGTAGTTGATGTTGAGTCGTAAATGAAAGATAGTAGAATAGATTGAACTGTACGATGGGTAGATTCAATTTACGACATGAGGCGTCCCCACGCATTTAACTTTGCCCTCGCCATAGGGCACACTTTGGCAGCGCACGTAGGTAGGTGCAAGAGACTCACAACAGTGCGGCCATAGCAGGCTGCCAACATCGTAGGTTTCCGTTGAGAAAACTACGCCATGGGCACAAGAAACGAAGTAAATCAGAAGCACTAGGAACAAGTTATGCCTTCAGGATCTGAGAAAAATGCTGAGAAACACTGAGGGGGGGGAAAAGTCCTCCTAAGTGTTAAGAGAAAAAATCTCCTAAGTTTTAAGGAGAGAAAATACCCTAAGGAACAGGGGAAAAATGACCTAGGTTTCAAGAAGAGAAAACACCCCAAGGATCAGATGGGAAGAAATCCATGAACTTATAGGGATGAAACTTTCGGTATCAGGGAACAAAAACATCCTAAGCATTAGGGGAAAAAACTTCCTAAGCACTGGAGGCATGCAGAGCCCTCACCATTGACGCCCGGGATCATGATGGCGGGCTTGGCGAGAGATTCGGTCTCCGTGTGGATGTGGCCGCCCTCCTGGTGCTGGATGATGGTCGCCCTGCACAGGCAAGCACAGCGTGGTATTAGCAGCTCTTGTGACCGTCACACCTACTCAAGTGCATCTGAGGCAGGTGAGTCAACATGCCTCGAAATGAGAAGAGAGAGCACACCGAGCTCCACACATGAACACGTCTAGATGGAGTGTGAATGCAATAAAAAAGGAATGATGCAAGATGGAAACATTAGATTAGATTTATAAGGTAGTTTAAGCCTCCCTAACCGCTACAAAAAAAAACCGTATCGAACAGAGGAATGAGGAAGGTACCATCTAACATTGAAAAAAGGGAACGTGGAATCTATGCAGAAGGGGCATAAAAACACCCAAGTTGAGAAAGAAATTCATGAAACATGATAAAAGTATTAAAAAAAAGTAGTGGGTGCTGAAAAAAAACAGGACAGCAGTGAATCGAAAAAAGGTGGTCCTTAACATAACAAAAAAGATCTTATTTCAACAAAAAGTAGGCCTACCTAACTCTCAAGTCGGGCCCTTACACATTTTCCCATGGGAGTGGTAATTCCCTTAGATACAATAGTTGTATTCCCCTGAGGGGTGCAAGATGGAAAGGAATGCGAGTATAGGCAAGTCATTTTTGTAATCAAAATGAAAGAACTACTAAAGTAATGTTCGATACAGGAAAAAATATTGAAATAATAAACTTGATGCTATAACAAATCAACTCGAAACACTGAAATTGACGGACATAAACAAGAATAAGGCAGATGTACTCAAAAGAGTCCGACGGATGGATCACTCCAGAACTTAATTTTATACAACTAAGGCAACGAAAACACCTCGACACAAATTTTACAATAAAATGCTCATTTGAACACCCTTACTACGACGATGAAACACAACAAAGAAGAAAACGTGACACAAGAAGGGAAACGATTAAGCGACACAAGAAAGGAAAGGAAAAAGGGGCAGAAGAAAGGAAAGGACAGGAAAAAGGGACAGAAGAAAGGAAAGGACAGGAAAAAGGGACAGAAGAAAGGAAAAGGAAAAAGGGACAGAAGAAAGGAAAAGGAAAAAGGGACAGAAGAAAGGAAAAGGAAAAAGGGACAGAAGAAAGGAAAAGGAAAAAGGGACAGAAGAAAGGAAAAGGAAAAATGGACAGAAGAAAGGAAAAGGAAAAATGGATAGAAGAGTGGAAAGAAAAAAGGGACAGAAGACAGGAAAGAAAAAAGAGACAGAAGAACGGAAAGGAAAAAGAGACAGAAGAAAGGAAAGATAAAAAAGGGACAGAAGAAAGGAAAGGAAAAAGCGACACAAAAAAGGAAACAATAATTCTCCAGTAGACAGAGGACGCACTTCGTAGGGGCGACATTATCCTCGAGCATAGCGCTGCCGTCGTCACCAGGGATGCCTTTGTGGTCGGCCGCCCTGCGCTTCTTCATGATGATGTCGATGTAGCCAGCAATGAGCTGCGAGATCTGCTCCCCTTCGGGCGTCTGCACCGAGTAGTACGAGTCCGCGTAGTCGCCAAAGTCTGGAGTCACGAGAAGCTACAGTGAAATGAGGTGGTAAACGCAGAACTCATGGCAGAAATGACGGCAACGAGCACATGTGGGTTGTTTACTACAAGTCCGCACCGTGGTGATGAAAGCCTCACAAAAAAATTGTGAGTGATGCACTGAACCAAAATCTAGTTCAATTCATGACTAAAACCAGAACACAAAAGGAAAAGCTTAAAGAGTCTATATGAAAATTGGTTTGGTGATACAAAACACTGCTTTCAGGTGAACCAAACACACCGCACATGAGCGATAGTTGCACGTGATCGAGTAAAACACCACCACAAACTTTACTCCAAAACACCATCCATAACAGTGACCTACTGAGTGAAGTTCCATCAAAATGACTCCTTATGCGCAAATGAATCACAAAGTCGATCCCTATTCGTATATACATCAATGGATTTATCGATGAATTATTTCAATAAATTTAAAACAGTTATTTCATCCTTAAAAACACGTGCACTATTTGCAACGTAAATGAAGCCCAGTTATATTAGATAGAGCCCCGAAGAATTAAGGCACAGACCTAAAGTGAAGGTGTTTGGTGAGGCGGCCCAGCGCCTGACGGTGGTCAAGGGCCACGTTTTCATGATCTCTTTGGTCTTCTCGTCGAGGCGCAGGACGTTTTCCCTCGTGACGCCCAGCAGACGAGGCGTCAGTTTGTTTTTACCCTTCATTTTCTCCTTGACCAAAAAGAAGGTGACGCCGTGCGTGGGCAGCGAGCGCGCCAGCTCTACGTAGCTCACCTTCGCCTGCAATCAACGACAACCAGATGTCAAATACGGAGTACAGTCATCCTTTAACGTGGCTGTGAATCAATACTAAATAATAAAACGCCAGGTGCCTCCTTAAATTTATAAATAAATGTATGGTTTTTGTGCGTAATTTCTCGGATGTTATTACTTTGGGAATCTCATTGAAGACACTAAATTGGTTGGTCCATCTCTCTTACACGCTCTCAAAGGATGCTTAATGACCGTCTCTGTGATACGAGTTTCACCAGAGAACAAGTACAAGAATATTTTAATCGCGGGTACTAATAGGATAGACATATTTGTTTGTCATCCCGGGTCAACTATATTGTCAACTATCGAATCCCGTTATTTTTGACAGGTCGTGTACACTAATGAGATAAAGCCATAAGCTGCACGTGGTCATTTGTTACACCAGGTGAGTGAATTTTCAGAATACGCTGCAGCTATTCTCCCGATATGGGACAGTGCGTTAGAATATTTGATTCAATCTCGATTAGATGAATCTTCACTGCTCTGTACACGGCAATTACGAGTGATTAAGTACGGCTGCTATGCAGGAATTACGAACGAATGACGATATACGATTGTGAATGAATATGATTATTTTCAAATATTTGCAATGCGAAGTAGGATGGAGATTCAAAATTTTAGTAAGTCATAAGTAACATCAAAATAAAATAATTCAGATGTCATTGAACTAATTGAACAATACCTTATAACTGACTCTTTAATAAAACTGATCAATTTACATATACGAATCAAAAATATACCAATTTCTCTAGTAATTTCTGTCTCAAATTGAGACAGCGCAACAGGGCTCACCTCAAGTTCGTTCTGCCCCGCGCTCTCTTTGTGGAACTGATAGATCTTCTTCTCGATGCCCTTATGCTTGACGTAGCTCTGAGGTAACATCTCCCTCAAGCTGAGCAATGAAAAAAACATTACAACACTCCATTGCAACGAGAACAACCGTATAATTAAGCAAAGTAAATCCTCGAAATTGCAATACAAAACAGGTTTGATCATATTTGGTGTGAGAGAGTGCTCTACAGTCAAATGGAATTTTTGGGGATTTTGACATATAATAAATTTAGATGAACCTCAGCTTAATTTGAAAGTATTGATCATGAAAATATTTGTAATGTACAGAACTGTACAACAAATCAAGAAGTGGGAAAGTTTGAAATTCATCTTTTGGACCCCACGCAGTTTCTACAGCATGAAGTTCGCTTCATTTGTTAACATGGTTTGAATTTAATTGCTCACGGTACAAAGGCCTGCGTAGAACTGTTCACACATATCAGTAATACCTCTTTTATCGTACAAAAATAAAAGAAATAAACAGAAATATATAATGTATAAATCTCGTATCCTACGAAGGTCAACGCTGACACAAAGCAAAAGAAGAAACTGAATTGAACCACTAGTGCCGAGACACAACGCGTGAGGTATGCTCGTCAGAAAGAGAAACTTCAAATTCATAGTTTACAATTTCAAAATACGGCTAAAATTTTACAGCTGTAGAAGCAATAAAGTGAACGAAATTAGCCAGCAGTTGGATGGATACACGAGTTTCAGAGCGGCTTGAGCCGCTCCAACCAACCAACATAGTCTGGAGTTGAGTGGGAGATTCTCACTAACAGTTCGGCACCGATCTCATTTAAGAAAAGCAAAACTACACACATTCACATACCCTTCATCACTGGCAAGATTGGCTTGCTGCGATATTAACACCATCAACTACTTCTAATACAAAGCAAATGACTAAACTACAAATCTACGAAATGAAGAGAAATAACAAAAATGTCACGTGTACCCTAGGCTATGAAGCTTGGCACAGGTGACGCGTGCTAACGCGTACTTTCATCTTCAAAAGTGGACGAATAATGATGATAAACTGTTAGCGACAACTTCAGTCAAAGTCTACTTTAGTTGTCGCCAAGAAACAAAAAATAAGAATAAGAAGAATAAACCGTTAGCGACAACTTCAGTCAGACTATTTCAGTTGTCGTTAAAAAGTGGAAGAACACTTACTCCAGAAAGCCGGCCTTATGCTTGGTGTCGTCGTGGTCCCCGAACTGGATCTGGCACTGGTAGCCAGCGAACTTGCACGCGTTCTCCAGCGTGACGGGGTGAGCGCCATCCACGATCGCGTCACGGCACTGTTTGTGCGAGAAATATTACAAGTTCAGAACGCACGCACATTACTTTACATGGAGGTTACATTTCCAACGCATTACATAAGCATTTTTTGAAGGGGGATTCGATTTGGGTTTTCCAAATAAACCTGATACATAGATAACGTCGACAGCAAGGCGATTTTTTTTACCGATTTTTCAAGTAATGGTGCGGGACATAATCCATGTTCAGAACGCAGAGCGCAGAGCATGCACTATAGAAGCTAGGTCATACCGCGATGTGTGACTCATTTAAGAAAATCAAAGTACGAATAAGGAGGCCTCATTAACAAATTTATTACACACATAGATTCAACTCAAATAAACAAACTAGTAAAACTAATGTCACTGAATTCGAGAACAGCTCTCAACACACCCAGAAAACGTAAAGCCTTCCAAACAATCGCTGTCGTTCAAGTACGGACAGAATATTATCTTCTGGACACAGTTCCATAACTTAAAACGCAAATGTTGAGAGTTGGTTGGTATTGAAAACGAGCCGAGATTATTATTTATATAGCCTTCACACCAATAATCATAATAATTATTATTAGAAGGGAAAAAGACAAACAAGAGCGCCGTTTTCAGTACAGAAGACGACTGAAGATCTTTCTTCTCCACGAGTCTAAATTGAGATCAATGGAAGAAGTGCTCTCTCACCTGGACATACAGGAGGTTGAGCTGGACTGGGTCGCTGGAATCAATGTTGCGGTCCGAGAAGAAATATTTGCGCTTGAGCAGCACAGTCTCGTTCTCTGTGATGCCCTGCTCCTTCAAGGTCTTGCCGTGGTCCAGCCAGTTGACTGCAACGTTACACAAGCTCTGTTACCAACGCCCCAAGCCATCAACTATTGAAAATGTCACAGGGCCTTTGTCGTTTAATGAAAAAAGCAGCAGAGGTGAAATTTTGCTTGACTTTTGAGGTATGTTAATTTACCTAAATTAGCTCCATGCAGAAGGATATGCGTCGTCAACAGAAGGCCCGGCGATAAATTCAGTCATAAGTTGGTGTAAAACAATAAATTTTTGGTAAAATATTCTCGCTTGAACCTGTCAGTTAATCCAAACTTAGGCTTACATTTTTTTCACAAATGAATTTGATACTTAATTCGTCATCACCTCTACCCTCCATTGTCTCGTGTAGCTAACTGCGATTAGAAGTCTCGTTAGAACAGTTAGGTGTACAACGAGGTAAATGCAAGGTCAGCGAAGCAGGTTGATATCACTTGAAATTGATATTATTTTTCCACGCTAGATTACTCCTTTTTTGAAAATGATGCGAAATTGCAAGCTAAAGGCGAGCTGGAAGTTCGACACAAGACACAAAGTAGCTCGACTAGCTAATTCTCCACTAGCAAATAGTAGAAGAAAGTAAAAAGCTATTCAACATTGACAAATTCTTTCAACACCACAAGAAAACAGGACTGGCAGGCTACCACTTTTTCAATATCGAAACTTGACGACTCACTCTCATCGTCAGTTTTAATTTTCTTCTTGAGGTTCTCCATCTTGACATCCCTCTCCTTATTATCCTGGTCCTTGTACTTCCTCTTGAGGGTGAGGGTGCCGAAGTTGGGCTTGTGCTCCGTCTCAGGCTGCTCCGGCTCGTACACCAGGCTGTACTCGTCGTGGTTCATGATACCTGCGCGTCACACCACACTCTTTAGACCAGTGCTTCTCTAGTGAAGCTATTACACATCACTGCACAGCTCAATCCCAGTAAAACCCAGTGCCTAAGATTTTTCCTCTACTACTAGATAACTTGTTGATTCAAAGTGGTACAGTTATACAAGAAATCAGAGATGGCGTTTTATGTCCTATCATCAAGTTCTGTGGCTCTAATATTGTAGCCTACAAAGGATTGTTAGTGCCAGCGTACATATACTTCTGACAGCACACTCCAGGGAAGCAACCCAATATTCAGTCCCTACCTCTGAACTACATCGTCATCCATTGAAGTGCAAATGCTACAGTGCATCAAATTTCACTGCACGCATGCTTTGCAACATCGATTTCAAGCCGAAAGCACACAACGTTATGCATCATCTCAGTGCAGACACTGTGTCACATCACCTATTTTAGTCACATCATCTCACTTCACACACAAACGTTGTGTTACGCCATCTATTTCAGAAGTAACACAGCATAAAATGCCATGCTATCTCAACACACGTTGTGTCACAACATACATTTGAGTAGCAACACAGCTCCCATACACCTTAATACACCACCAAGTCCCATACTACCTCAACACATACGTTATGTCCCACCATTCGTTTGAGTAGCATCGGACAAAAATGAAAATGATAGCACTCTGTATAGAATCCCCTACTATCTCAACATACAGCGGCCCAATCAACACCTACCTATCTTGGTGCAGATGTTGAGCATGAGGCTGGCGACAGTCTGACTTTCGTCGACCATGAGGGTCTTGACGGCCCCGTCGAGCATGCGGACTTTGAGGGGCCGCATCTTGCGCCTGTACTCGATCACATCATCGTCGTGCAGGAACGAGTAGTGGTTCAGCGACTGCCCGGCGTCCAGCCACAGTCCGGTGTTGATGACCTCGGCGTTGGTGTCCGGCATGAACAAGCCGTAGTCCTTGGCTGTGGGCAACGTGGTATTAATTAATGACCAACACGGCTGCCATATCCGAATGAGGAACACACCAATTGATAGCTAAGAATGGTGCGACAGCCGAATACACTAATTGATAGCGAATACTAATGCGACGTACTAATAGAGGAACACACCAATTGATAGCAAAGACTAGTGCGACATCCGAACACAGGAAATAGCGAAGACTAGTGTACACATTTGCACAATGAACAAGCACCTTGGGAATACAAGAGAGAAACAGACACTCGTGCAAAAGTATCTCAGTTTGGACAATGAGTAGTCTTGAGCAGGAAGGAAACCTCATGAAACACAATAGAACAAATCCTATTACACAATAACAAGCAACCATAATCTGTTGCTCGCTGTAGCATCTGGGATCCAAAGAACTCCAAGTCTTCTAATTGCACTGAAGAAGACTGACAATATCAACTGTTTTTTCTCGTCAGGAACATCAGTGAGAAATTATTTAACAGAAAATCAAGACGAAAACAACCGGCGCTGCAAAGAAGTAGTAACGTGACTACAATCAGAACGAAATCAAACATTATAACTTGAGAAATTAGATTAGATGTCAGTTTAAGCCTCCATAACCACAACGAAACCGTTCCAAAGAGAGGAAGGAGTAAAGCACCATTCAGTATGGAGTAAAGGGAACGCGGAATCTTTTTACAAGGTACATAGGAACAGTACGTTGAGAAGGATGGTTAGGAAACGAGGTAAAAGTTGAAGAATGTTATATTCGATAATCACTCTTTCATTCTTTCTCTCATTAACGATTGCTCGACTCCTGAAAAGAACTTTGAAATCATTCATCTCAGCAGTACAGTAGGCAAGATGAAAGTTGATAGGACTGAAGTTTTGAACACAATTGCTACCAGTGATTACAAGATAGCTGCCTGAAATCGTTCGTTAAAATAATTTCATACTTGGAACCGATAAAAAATTACCCAACTCACGCGATGAACATCACTTGATATTGGTATCATTTTTCCGCAAAATTTCATACTTTCTAAAAAAGGAGTGGTTTAACTTCACCCAGACTCGCCTACAAAATTATCCCACAAGATTTGATTAGATGTTAGTTTAAGCCTCCCTAGCTGCAAAAATAAAAGCGTTCCGAAGAGAGGAAGGAGGAAGGCACTATTTAGTATGGAGATAAGGGAACGCGGAATCTATGCAAAAGGAGCATAGAAACAGTAAGTTGAGAAAGGAGTTCATGAAACAAGATAAAAGATGAAGAAAGTAGTAGGCGCTACAAAACAGGACAGCAGTAAACCGAAAGAAGGTGGTCCTCAACATAACAAAAAACATTTTATTTCAACAAAAAAAAAGCCTACCTAACACTCAGCTCGGGCCCTGACACATTTTCCCCTGTGAGTGATAATTCCCATAGATACAACAGTTTTATCCCCCTGAGGAGTCGAACGGTAAAACAATTTTATGCTTGGAACCACACAAAAAAAAAAAATTACCAAACTCAAGTGATGAATATCACTTGAAATTTGTTTTATTTTTCAGTGAAATTTCATATTTTCTCAAAAAAGAAGTGGTTTAACATCCCCCAGACTCGCCTAGAAATTTATCCCATAAGGAAATTCGCAAACAAACATACGTACCTTGTCCTAAGTTGGCATCAGTCAACTTCTCCCTGATCACGCGGCAAGCATCGTAGACAGTCATGTTCTTATCGAACTGCATGGTCTTGGTGACGCTCTGCTCCACGATCAGGACCTTGAGCTTGATGGCAGGCATGGTGGCGGTGGTGCTTCAGGTGTTCGGGGAGGCGGGAGGCGGGCGGTAACGAGGCCGAACGAGCTGTGGCTCTCACAGTCACGCCGCCTGACCTGAGCGAGCACATCCAGTCAATAAATAGAATAAATTAAAAAAAAGAAAAAAAAAGAAAAAAGGAAACACTAGTTGAATCCAGAAAAGCTACATTTTCCCTGGTGACACAATTCCACGTAAGTACCTTAGTCTTATTTATACCTGTATATACAACAGAAACTGAATACTGCAAATTGTGACCGAATGTTTGATAGGCCGAAAAATAAGTAACTGAGGCTTTAAATTAGTTACTCGTAAATGCTGTACAACAAGGGTGAGAAACCGTGTTGAGACGAGGGACATCATCCGAGCCGAGCAGTGGAGAAAGTAGGAGAGTAACGCGTTCAAGACAAAACGAAATTTCAATACATAAGGCCAAATGACATGTAGTTAAAAAATCTCAGTGAGGATGTAATCCGCACTCGTCTCTCGAGGAAAGCACATAGCGAGAAAAAGAAAGCAAAATCTTATTAAAAAATACAACAGCAACGCTTCAGTGGCAAGCAGTATTGCTGATTCAACAAAGAGAAGTTAGAGCTAATATCCAATAGCTTACCGACGATGGCCCACATATGCAGCTTACCTAACCTTGAGTGTGTGCCAAGAACCGCAATTGCTACACATGCGGCGTTTAACACACATAAATAGTTCGTCAAGCCGCAGATGTGTGGAAGTCCATGAGCGCAATCGAGCGCAGTAGAGTGGATACCGCCGCCCCAAAATGAGCCCTACATCTGACTGAGCTGCGCGTCACGGTATAAGAAACAAGGTAGGGTCAAACCATTCTTTTTTTTGTCGACCGTGTGGCAATGCTGACGTCACGGCAACGAACCAATGGCAGCGCTCAAATTGCATCTGGCAACACTGCTAGCCCCAAATCTAGCATCACTATTAGCCAAACGACACGTCGCAATGGTGACGTCATCCAGTAAGTTTGAAATGAATTCTTTCTATTGGCTAGTCGAACAAGAGGACGTGTATTTTCCCCCATAGAAATGACTACCTTATTTCCCCAAACGGTAAAGAACGGTGCGTTTGGCGGTGCAAAGGGCGCAGCAGGGCGTTCGTCCCAATGGAGACAAATGGGCTCATTTGCCGGCAGGGCATTAGGGTGACACTGCAGGTGTTCCTTCTCTTATTCCGCTACTGAGCACTTTTGGGTGACCGATCCAGTCAAAATTTCTGAGACCCTCATTGCCATTAACGAGAAATAGTATGAGCGTCTTGGTAATCCACAACACTCGTGGTATGCTCCAGCTCCGCACGGGCTCAATATAGAAATGAAAGTTATAATCGAAAAATTATATGAGCGTCTTGGTAATCCACAAAACCTGTGGTATGCTCCAGTTCCGCATGGGTTCACTATATTCATGAAAGTTATCAACGCAGAGAAGTTGACTTTCGTCTTTTGTGGGCCAAGCAACAGAGTCAAGTGGCATCTCAGGGGTGTGAATTTTTATCACCTCTACTACCTTGAAAAGAGAAAAAGCTACAGGAATACAAGAAAACTAGGAGATATCGTTATGAGGTCACTATGTCGGTCACTCGCATAGGAAAGAAAAGTCCTCCTTGACTCCAAAACTAAACCTTATATGCCATTACAACTGCTCTCTGCAATTTGAGCGCCGTTTGCGTGGAGTTGCTAAGAACATAACACGAAGGAGACAGCTCAAGACAGAAACTAATTAATTAGTCCTCGTAGGGCCGCACTGAGTCACTACGATTCACTGCAAGAATCGTTTGAACGATAAAGTTATGCATTCATACACAGACATACGATTTAAACTGCAAGCCGTTTTCTTGAGCTCACAGACTGAAAATGTTCACGAGTCACGTGTCAAATTGGTCGCATGTAACCTTCGACTGAAGCTATACCACACCAATGCTTTTGTCCTATGCTAAGAAATAGAATTTGATAGCCACGGTCTCTGCAGAAAAAATTAACGAAAACTCTTCTTTGCCAACACCGACGCGGGAATTTTTTACCGATGAAAATATCAGAAGCAGATACGTAGTGACTAACTTGGGCTAGCTTTCTCCGCGTACTACGCTGCAATGTGCAATCCTCTACCAGCCCAATATAGTGCACATCAAGAGAAAAAATATAAGAATCCACTAAAATTCTCTTACGCAATTAAGATGGTGCAAGAGGATAAGAAGAATGGCCCGCAACGGAGTCTAATAACAAGTAAAATGACATGCTTGAATATAATTTCACCGTGACTCCATGTAACATGGAATGGGTAATTAATTTATTCCGAGTTTCTTTTAAGCACGTCTAGTAATTAAGATACTACATAATAATTTCTGAAATTGCTATTAAAAATGCGGTATACAGTATCTTTTGACGTAGGGACATAAGCAGAATTTTTAGGCAATATAAAAATAAACCTTAAACGCTTTTCAGAAGGTAACGATAGCCCATATAAATCCAGTGAGATCTGACATCTTATTTCAAATTTCACCGCCGTTAGTCTGGTGAGCACACGTGAACGCTGTCACAACAATGCGTCATCCAAATGAAGAAAGATTCAAACCTGACCAAGCTGCGCTCAACGAAGTAACGAGTCGTAGCTCAAGTATGTAGCGTAATTTGTTGCTAAATGTGCTAATTAAGAGGGAATTTTCATCGAGTACATTTCAACGGTTTGGGCATTACGAAACTTGCTTCAATGAAACACCAGTAGATGTTCATCTGTATGCATCCCGAAAATTTATACATAATTTTTCTGTTTCCGAAAGCGTACATGTGCAACATTATTATTCGTTTGTTAGCTACAGTTACCGATAAGATTACGGGTACTCCCACTAATATTCTTCAGTACGATTTTTTTTATTTTTTCAGAATTTAATATTCATCTGACCCAAAATTCTTTATGCATCAATTAGTATATCCACTAGAAATCCATTTCTCAAAACGATAGATTAAATTCCAACACACTTCGAAGAAAATAATCGAAAAAGTGACGATAAAATTATCTACAAAATAGGAAAAAATGGATATTAACATAATATCAATCGTCATAAAAACGGCTTTCGATCGATACAAGTAATCGTTTTTTTAACGCTTTGATGAAACTTGAACAAATTCATCCCTTCATCTTTGATTGTTGCAAGTACAAATCTCCATCAAGAGCCCACCTTCTATCGAGGAAAATAGCTTTTCGAAATTTGTTACTCGTCTTTTTTTGGAATTTAACGCATGTCTTAACAACGAACAATTATTTTGTAATAAAAACCTCACGGGTAGGAAAAGGTTCAGCTAGTCTTTTCTTAGGAGGAATGTCTCACTTTTCTTGTGTCACATATTCTTCCATTGGAAAAGTCCACATTAACAAAACTTTTTGTTCATTAAAATATTCGTTCTCTTAAAGTTATTTTCATCCTACAGAATGTCATGGCAAAATTTAAGAGAAGTGCAATAAAATATTGATTGGAGATCTCCGTAGAGATAAATTTATATGTAATCTATTCCTATTTAAAGAACACTGTTGCGGATAAATACGGTCATCCCAAATATATCTAATTTTTTACGACGATCTTCAACAAACATTTTCAGAGCAAAACATTGTTGGGAAAGACAGTTTTCGAGCAGTTCCTGGTGAAAAATAGAATTTTTGACACCCACGCATACTCTCTCTCTCTCTAACATCTTAAGAACATATGGTGCCGTGGACCTCGGAATACCTTAGCCTTCTCAAATAATGTTGTTACTATCTCCGACCTGTACAGTTCCAAAATTCTTGACCTCAAGTCAACGCTGAGGATTATTGAATACCCTTCAACGTGATCGTACAATTTGAGAATGAAAACCACACTTTCCTCACATCATGTTTTTTTTACTGTAAAGGGCTAGAATATTATACAGACAGAATATTTTTGAATTCATGATGCACAGAGTAAAAATTTAATTCCTCATAATAACGTCATTTAACATCAATTAAACAGGTTTGCCTATTTTACAGAAAGTTTCGTTTCCTCGACTTATAAAAAAAACCTTCTATTACTTTCAATATTGAATCTCTCATTCTGAAAACTGGACTTTACACACAATTTATGAAGACAACGTCGTTAAAAGCCCATGTTTTCCACACTTTTTCAATATGGTCCAAAAAAATATAATGTGCACACCCAGTAGCTCTGCTTCTACGATTCTACACTGATGGTCTACCCGTACAGTATTTTTACGTCGGAACATTAACAGAAGCAAAAAAAAAAAAATTTCCAATAATAAAAATGATAACCTTCAATGGCGAATGGTAAACTTCGTAAAAAGTCCCGAGAAAATTTTATCACTCGTCGACAGAAATGGCAATGCTGAAACCGAACGAAAACTCCACAATAATTATTGTAAAAAGCATAAGTCTCCTTGATCACAACTGAAGTCCAGAAAAGGAAGGCGGAAGATACCATTAACCGTGGAGGCAAGGGAACAGGGAATCTATGCACAAGGTGTGTCCCCACGCAAGATCCCTGCGCTAGGGAAATTAGGAAGTATATGAAACAAGAAAAAAAAAATCAAGATGAATATACATTTCAAGCGTAGAAAACAGGACAGCAGTGAACCAAAATATATGGTCCGGAACACAACAAAAAACCATCTATTTTAAAAAACAAAACCAATACTATTTTAAAAAACAAAACCAATACTATTTCAACAAAAGGAGAACCTACTTAACCTTCAGCCGGGGGGCACATATTTTCCCCCAGGGAGCGTTTATTCCCACAGATACTGTACAATAGTCGTACCTCACTGAGAGGACTAAAGCTCCGTAAAAAATAAACAACTTCTCATGGCAAAGATTGAGTTTCATCAAGATAGGAAATAACTCGATACGTTACGGATATCTTATCAGTCGTAAACCTGCAAGCTCGTCTGATAACGCCGAGCAAACGCACTCAAAACCTGAGTGGTATTTTCATTTTATTTCATGAGAATCAACATAAATTAAACATGTTTATGTCCAGTTTTTTCTTCAAAAAATATATAATGAACTTTTGATGCCAGGCATCGCAGCGAAGCCTGTCAACCGATCTTACATCGAATTAACTTGACCAATCCAATTTCACGGGCTTAATTTACCCAGTGAATACTCAATTAACTTGACCAATCCAATTTGAGGGGCTTAGTTTACCGAGTGAATACTCAATTAACTTGACCAATCCAATTTCACGGGCTTAGTTTACACAGTGAATACTCAATTAACTTGACCAATCCAATTTTACGGGCTTAATTTACACAGTGAATACTCAATTAACTTGACCAATCCAATTTCACGGGCTTAGTTTACCCAGTGAATACTCAATTAACTTGACCAATCCAATTTCACGGGCTTAATTTACCCAGTGAATACTCAATTAACTTGACAAATTCAATTTCACGGGCTTAGTTTACCGAGTGAATACTCAATTAACTTGACCAATCCAATTTGACGGGCTTAGTTTACCGAGTGAATACTCACAAGCATAACAGAACACGATGGTGGTAGCCACGAGAAGCAAACCACTGTCCGAGGCTGGTCGTAACTGTCATTGGCAGCTGTAACGGGTTTAGTAGCGGATAGCTGTAACGGGTATATGTCACGGATAGCTGTAACGGGAATATGTCACGGATAGCTGTAACGGGAATATGTCACGGATAGCTGTAACGGGAATATGTAACAGGTAGCTGTAACGGGAATATGGAACGGATATCTGTAAAGGAAATATGTAACAGATAGCTGTAACGAGCATATGTTATGTCCAGCTGTAACGGGTATATGTAACTGGCAGCTGTAAAGATGTGTCTTACAGGCAGCAGCGGTCGAAATAAAGTAACAGAAACTTTTCTAGCCCCGACTGAAATTTTTCATTCATGAATTGGACGGGTGTAAGGGTATTTGAAGCAGAGCAAGTTCATCTAAAGCTGCGCCAGATGTAGCAGCGTCGACTATATCTTAAACTGTAGCTATCGCGGCTCAGATGAAGCGATAACATCGATACATATAAATTGCAGGCAAAAGAACGCGTGTATTGAAAGAAAAGAAAGAAAAGAAAACACGGATACTTCCAGAAGAAAGTTTTCGCACGAGATGCACTACAGCACATTGGATTCTAAAAAATGTTCAACATAAAGGCACTAAATGTAAAAAGGCACAACGGGACAGCGAAAAGAGCGGCCAGATCTACACCCTCCCTGCCAGCGAGTGAGCGTGCGACAGAAAGAGAAGAAAAGTAGAGCTGGAGACGAGCAATTTGCTGGTTCGTGTGACGTCAGACGGAGCCTGGCTGGTGGGAGTGCGTAGGGGCGACTGTCTGGAGCCACGTCAAGTTACGGGAGCGATTTGGCGGCGGCTTTTGGGGCGGGCGAGGGGAGGAGCGGCCACAGGGGACCTGCACCCAACCACCGTAAATGCCGCCATGTGAACACAAACACAAAAATAGCGGGCATGTAATCACGACGAGGAGAAATTGAGATACGAACAAAACGAGGGGAAATAGGAAATGTAAACAGAACGAAGGAAAATTGGAAATGTAAACAGAACGAGGAGAAATAGGAAATGTAAACAGAATGAGGGGAAATAGGAAATGTAAACAGAATGAGGGGAAATAGGAAATGTAAACAGAATGAGGAGAAATAGGAAATGTAAACAGAATGAGGGGAAATAGGAAATGTAAACAGAATGAGGAGAAATAGGAAATGTAAACAGAATGAGGAGACATAGGAAATGTAAACAGAATGAAGAGAAATAGGAAATGTAAACAGAATGAGGGGAAATAGGAAATGTAAACAGAACGAGGGAAAATAGGAAATGTAAACAGAATGAGGGGAAATAGGAAATGTAAACAGAATGAGGGGAAATAGGAAATGTAAACAGAACGAGGGGAAATAGAAAATGTAAACAGAATGAGGGGAAATAGGAAATGTAAACAGAACGAGGGGAAATAGAGGGGATGTGAACAGAACGAGGAGAAACAGAAAATGCCGAGAAAACAGGTGTAAATTATTTTTTCAGTATTTGAGAAGCGAAAAATGAGGGTAGAGTGGATGAAAAGAGAGAAGCCAAAGAAGCTAAATAGAATGAATAAAAATGAAAAGGGAAAGAAAGTGAGCAGCGGCGATGAAAACCATGAATAGATATTAGTTTAAGCCTCCCTAACCGCAACAAATGTGTTCCAATGAGAGAAAGGACGAAGGCACCATTTAGTATGGACTTGAGGGAAAAGCGAAATTTATGCACAAGGTGCGTAGAAACAGTAAGTTGAGAAAGAAATTATTGCAACAAGATAAAAGTCAACGAATAAAATAGCGTGTGCTCAAATCAGGACAGTGAACCGAAAAAATATTGTCCGTCACAAAAGAAAAAATCTATTTTGTATCAACAAACGGAAGGCCTACTAACCTTTAGCTCGGGACCTCACATATTCCCCCTGGGAGCGCTAATTCCTATAGATACAGTAGTTGTATCCCCCTGAGGGGTTGTAAACCGTGAAGGAATTTCGAATGGTCGTAAATAATACTGATGAATAGAAAAACATCACGAGCTGAATGATGATAAACCCCATAATTAAGGGAACATTCCAAGTAAAAAAATCGCTATGAAGCAAAGGGCGCTCACAAGGGGCGAGAGAAGGAAAGAATGACAGCAAACACGAGAGACCAAGAAAAGAATATTCAGAAACGGTTAAGTAATCCAGAACCATTCTCGTACACTATAAAACAGTAGAAGCCAAAAGTACTACAGTTTTAACACGCCAGCATTTTCTGTTATTGTACTTGAACTTCATCAAAAAATAGCCCTTACTAATCTCGACTCGAGGCAATGACCTAAGATCAAAAAATAGCACTACTTTCCAGCAAAGACGCCGAAGTTCAACATCTAGTACACGAGCAGAAAACCGCTGGTAGACAGGAAATTTCCCAACAGATCCAAACTTGAAACACCTTCCACGTGCAAGAAAATTATTGAAATCACTGCATGCGTTTGAGGAGGCCAAATATTTCAGCATGTGACGTGTGAACAGCCACGACGTTCCTCGTTTTCATTGCGACCAGAGCTAAAAAAAAGCACTCGAGCAAATTATAACGGAGGATTTTTCCAGACCACAACACTTCACTCGGACACGGCGGGAGCAAGACAGGTGTAGGGTTTGGAGGTGTAGGTTGAGTAGGCTCAAGATAGGGGTAGGATTTAGGTGGAGGTTCAGGTATAAGGTGAAATGGGTTCAGGGTGCAGTTTTGGGTAGGGTGGAGAGAGGAAAAGCGGATCATACATTTTCTAGAGATTATCTTCAGTCACATTGCATGCAGGTGCAAAATAGTCCTAATGAAGGATGAGGAACTCCGCAGGTTTTGATCACACGTCAAGGTTAAAGTTAAGACCAGAGTTACAAGATTGGTTTGTATTTCTCTTATCCAAAGCTCTCGAGTAAAGCCTTTACAAAATGAAATTTGCCAAAACTTTTTAAATTTTTGCTAGAAAAAAACTGATCTAGTAACCCTAGTCAGCACGTAAACTGCAGCCAAATATACTTAATATCTTAAAATTCAACTTCAGTTCAAAACTGAATTTCAACTTTCAACTTTTGAAAAATGAAAAAATTGATTGAAAAATGCTATCATCTGGCTTTGATTTAGTAAAAATAAAAATGCAAGTTATGACTATCTGCGGATGAACCGCATTGTGGAAATCCCTGAGATCACACCAAGCAGTCAACGAGTCAATGAGAAAATGCAGTCGAACGTAACGCGCATTTGGGAGAGGATGTGAAGATGAGGCGAAGCGTCAGAGAAGTTGGGTGCAAAATGCAGGAAGGATTGGGAGAAACGAGCTAAACTTGAATTCATAAGTCAAGCATAAAAATTCCCACGAAGGAACTGCAAAACTGCAGTCCAACGAAAAAGAACGACTAAAACTCATGAAACTTTTGGTCCGAAATGAACAGCAAGAAATAATTGATGAAAAAGTCACAATTCTCTTGTTAGAAAATGTGAACGCGGTACCTCGACGACGCCACGCTCAGATCTATACTAAGAAATACTCGCGCTAAAACGAGCGCAGGAATGAACATGATAAGTGCGAGTGACGAGTTACTCGAGCGTCGCTACCGCCGTGATTGTGGGATGGTCGTCACAGTAAGGAAATGAAGAGAAGCGTCGAGTTGAAGACTTTCTCTGATACACTGGACCTTCTGAGAACGTCACGACTGATAGAGGGCGACTACAGAACCTATAATAAAGCGCCGTGAACTTCAATCGAGTGAATGAATGAGGCGTGAGATGTAGATTGTCCGGGCCTTGTAGACAGATGTTGCGCAGTGCGATCTGGGGACAAGACAACTCCTAATGAATGGATCACATACAAATCCAATGGATTCGTCATTAGAATGATTAGTGTCAGATAATCTTTAAATACTCTTCGCCATTAATGGACCACAAATGCCAAAGGACGTATTTAAAAACATACGTTTTGCACAAGATCGGTAAAATGCAAATGAAACTGTATGTACAGCTTCCGGTATATGCGATAGATGTGCTTTCAAAAGTGCCTAAGAAATACAAGAGATGAGTGAATGTACGTGTGTGGTAGTGCGGTGGTCACTACACAGCTGGCGCGTGAGGGGAGCCCGAGCGGAGTGCAAGCGAGGGACACCGTCGCGCGAGGGAAGCGGTCGCGACAGTGAGGGGAGTAGCGGCAGTTGCTGCTAGCAGCACAGCCGGACTGGGACTGAGGGACGACTCCTTGCAGAGGGGACTCCGGGACACGAGGGATGCACAGTGAGGGTGGAACATAGGAGGGAACAAACGAGGGAAGGGATGCAGGGAGGGAGGGATGTAAGGAGGGAAGAGGGAGGGACAGTCAGACAAGAAGTTGGAGGAACAGAACAGCGCGCATCTTCTCTTGCCTATAAAGCTCTACATTTGTGACTAGCATGGAAACGCTCGCGCAGACATTACCATAACGTCGCTCGCGCTAAAATAATTAGACCGGCATTACCGTAATTTTAGCTCCAACTAATGACATCCAGCGATGCAAGATGAGAATTAGGAATTCCACTTGAACCAATACCAAGACCACTAGCCAGTATCAAATTTGCTATGATTTCCAATATTGATGTCACTAACATAATGTACGCGTAAAGCAATGTGTGAAAATGTTGCACCAATGAAGAGTTTCTCAATGTTCTGAAGTAGATGAAGTTCATCTGAATTCATTCGCAATCATTATTCGAAGAGAATCACTAACTTGATAAAGAATAACCGAATCCGATAGCCGGCTCCATGCAAGTGGTGCGACAATGAAAATTTTCTCAATGTTCTGAAATAGATGAAATTCATAAGAAATCCCTGAATACATTCGCAACTATTAAATGACAAGAACCACAAACTTGTTTAATGATAAAAATAACGGAATCCGATAGCCGGAACATGTAGGGGAACGCTACTCTGCCCAATTCCCTCGCTTTTTCATAGAGACTGTTGCAGAGCGGCGCGTCAGAAGCAGCAATTTCCGGTCCGCGTTCAAACTCTGGCTCACCTACGTTCGCTGTGTCAAGACGTCGACAAATTAAAAGACAAATTTTACTCACGCACAACTCGTCGAAACTAAAGCGTTACCACGAACGTTCACTCAGTCAACTCTTGAGTACCGAAGAATTCAACTCTTGAGTACCTAAGCATTCAACTTGCTGAGAATTGAGTACCAGTGAAGATTTGCAAAATCTCATCCTGATTTCTCGATGAAAGAATTCCGTCTAGAGTAGGAAATAGCTTTACTGATCTCTTTGGAAGAATTTGAGCCACAAGTCAGATAAGTAAAACGCTACTTTAAAAAGAAGCACAAATGAAAAGCAGGAGCTGCACGAAGCGATAGTAAGTCGCGTGATGACGTTCGCCGGCCGTGTAATCGCTCACAGAGGCGATAAGTGAGGCAAAAAAGCGGCCACTCAGTACGGTGCGCGAACAAACCGAGGCCTCTAAATAAAGCAGTGCTAAGCCATTGGTCAGAAATATCAAAACTAAGCTAAGGCAAAGCCAGTGGTCGGAAATATCAAAACTAAGCTAAAGCTAAGCCAGTGGTCGGAAATATCAAAACTAAGCTAAAGCTAAGCCAGTGGTCGGAAATATCAAAACTAAGCTAAAGCTAAGCCAGTGGTCGACAATATCAAAACTAAGCTAAAGCTAAGCCAGTGGTCGGCAATATCAAAACTAAGCTAAAGCTAAGCCAGTGGTCGGAAATATCAAAACTAAGCTAAAGCTAAGCCAGTGGTCAGAAATATCAAAACTAAGCTGAGCCAATGTCGTGTATTTTTTTTTTATTAGTCGCATTTCTGCAAAAAACGTGTCTGGATTTTCTTTATACCGAATTCAAAATAGATTCTTCATAGGCAAACACTTCGAAATTTTTCAACCACAACTAGAAGAACCCTTAAATAGGATCAACGAAAAATATACAAAAAAATAAACAATATGGAGGATTCTACCTTGAAGAAACTGGCGTCCTACCAAAGCATTCGAGATCCTCGCGAAGAGATCGAAGCGTTCAGTCAAGCGAGAGGACCGTCAATATTGCAGCCAACACCTCAATCCAACCAAAATGAGAAGAAAGGAACATCTGAACCGTAAAGTCGTAATGATCAAAGTCGTTGATAGTGATCAAAGTCGTTGATAGTGATCAAAGTCGT
>JACJUY010000998.1:113307-148488 GCA_014220935.1 Platorchestia sp. MABIK | reverse complement strand
AGTGATCAAAGTCGCTGATAGTAATCAAAGTCGCTGATAGTGATCAAAGTCGCTGATAGTGATCAAAGTCGCTGATAGTGATCAAAGTCGCTGATAGTGAGCAAAGTCGCTGATAGTGAGCAAAGTCGCTGATAGTGAGCAAAGTCGTTGATAGTGATCAAAGTCGTTGATAGTGATCAAAGTCGTTGATAGTGATCAAAGTCGTTGATAGTGATCTAAGTCGTTGATAGTGATCAAAGTCGTTGATAGTGATCAAAGTCGTTGATAGTGATCAAAGTCGTTGATAGTGATCAAAGTCGTTGATAGTGATCAAAGTCGTTGATAGTGATCAAAGTCGTTGATAGTGATCAAAGTCGTTAATAGTGATCTAAGTCGTTGATAGTGATCAAAGTCGTTGATAGTGATCTAAGTCGTTGATGGTGGATCAAAATCGTAAATAGTGGATCAAAATCGTAAATAGAGGATCAAAATCGTAAAAAGTGGATCAAAATCGTAAAATAGTGGATCAAAATCGTAAATAGTGGATCAAAATCGTAAATAGTGGATCAAAATCGTAAAATAGTGGATCAAAATCGTAAATAGTGGATCAAAATCGTAAATAGGGATCAAAATCGTAAATAGGGATCAAAATCGTATATAGTGGATCAAAATTGTAAATAGGGATCAAAATCGCAAATAGGGATCAAAATCGTAATTAGTGGATCAAAATTGTAAATAGGGATCAAAATCGTAAATAGTGGATCAAAATTGTAAATAGGGATCAAAATTGTAATTTGTGGATGAAAATTGTAAATAGGGATCAAAATCGTAATAGGCGGATCAAAATTATAAATAAGGATCAAAGTCGTAAAAAGTAATCAAAGCCGCTGAGAGTGATGAGAATGCAACATTCCCCCCGAGACGCGGCACAAGCAAACACCGCACAGGAATGCGCGCCTTATCGACTATGTAAATAGTCAGCTGCAGACGCGATGGGAAAATTAAGGCTCGGGCGCCATGCGTCGATACGACAGCTACTTTTCGACAGGAATGCCACATGATAACGTTTACCGTCACCCTTTGATGATTGTTAATATGGGCCACTGACTTGCTCATTAGATCTATTTACAACCCAAGAACTCAAAGAAGTTCACCAGTCAAACTGAAGATAAGTAGTAGTGGTAACATAGATTTGCTAGCGCTTCAGTTATTTAACTATCTGAAGATAACAAATGAAATGCAGTGTCTCTACGAATTTTTCTTGATTTTAGCACGTTAGGCAAAAAATGTCATGTCGGGAAAAATAAAAACTAAAAACGTCTTGAAAGGACAGCCCAATTCAGCGAAATGAAGGAAAGAGGGGCAATAGCAAAGAAGGTAGAAAAAAAAGGGGAAAAGAAAGAAAAGAAGGTAAGAAAGAAATGAACGAAGAAGAAAGTACATTAGGGAAGCAGAAAAAAATGAGGGAAAAATGAAAGGAATGAAAAAATTAAGAAAGAGAGAGAGAGCGCGAAAAGAACGAAGAAGAAAGCATGCCAGGGAAGCAGAGAAAATCAATAAAAGAAATGGGAAAGGAAAGAAAACAAGGAAAGAGAGAGAGAGAGAGCAAGAAGACCGAGTGAGGGCAGAGGAGAAAGAAGGGAAGGCCGTCCGTCACAGAGCGGGGCGAGAGAGCAGAGCAGCAGCAGCAGCAGCATTTTGCCAGGAGCAGTTCTGTGATAGTAATTGCGTTTCCTTGAACAGAACAAAACACTAAAAGAAGCTCGCCGCCCTGCCCCACTCCCTTGTGCTTCCTAAATAAGAAAAAATAACACAGCAAATGAATTAATAAGCAGAGCTACGGACGAGGGCGTGGTCCTCTTGGCGCCAAGCTCCCATTGGTCGAGCGGCCGAGGGAAGGGCGGCAGGCGGCTGGCACCGGCCTCTGATTGGTCCACAGTGAGGGCAGGGGGGGGAAGCATAGCTCTCATTGGCTCTCCAAATTTTGATTTTGGTACAGTGGCGCCAACACAAATTGCCTCTCGACTACCAGTGTCGTAACTACTCGTGATGATAGCCACTAACACTCGCGGGCCGGGTCGTAACTAGTGGTCACAGTCGTAACTAGGGGTGCTAGATGGAGATAAGAATCGTAACTAGGGATGGTAGATAATGATTCGAGTTGCAACTATTTAGTGGTGGGTCGTGATCAAAGTTGTAAATAGTGACCAGAGCCGTAACTTGATGGCAGCTTGTGATCATGGTCTTAACTTCTGATTACAATCATAGATAATGATTAATAAGTAGAAATAGTGGCTAGTGATAACTAGTGATGCTAGCTAGTAATCAGCAACTAGTAATGGTGGGTAGTGATCCATAATACAACGCTAGTAACTAGTACTGGTAGCAAGTGATCAGTAACTAGTAATGGAGGGTGGTGATCAGTAGTAAATAGTGCCGGTAGCTAGTGACAAAAAAATAGTGATAATTGCTAATGCTGAGTAACAAGTGGAGGTAATGACAAAGACCAGCGAGAAGGTGACGCTGCAGAGGCATGCCACGTTCAGGCGAAGAAAAAAATAAGTGAAGATGATCAGTGAGTGATCAGCAGAAGGGAGCATAGCGCACAGTACACGCCTGGGTTGTGGTGTTGTTGCGTTGTAATGGATCATGGTGGTCACTGCTGGAGTGTTGCTGGTGACCGCTGCCGCTCACACGTAGCCACTCATCAGGTGGTGGTGGTGGTGGTGGTGGTGGTGGTGGTGGTGGTGGTGGTTGCCACTCACCAAATGGTGAAACGCACTTACCGTCATCTCATGCAAGTGACAATCCTTACGATCAGCCATACCTGACAAGCGTAACTGACAGGTCACTAGACAGGCGTGCAAAACGGTGGTAACTGACAGGTCACCAGACAGGCGTGCAAAACAGTGGTAACTGATAGATCACCAGACAGGAGTAACTGAGAGGTCACCAGACAGGGGTAACTGAGAGGTCGCCTGACAGGGGTAACTGAGAGGTCACCAGACAGGGGTAACTGACATATCACGAGACAGGAGTAACTGACAGGTCACCAGACAGAGGTCACTGACATATCACGAGACAGGGGTAACTGACAGGTCACGAGACAGGCGCACCAGCACTGACCTGCGGCGAGAAGAAGGGTGCCGGCGCTTGGTGGCGGGTGCCGGTAACGAGCGTTGGTTGCCCTCACGACGTCCCTGCCCACAACAAACACAGCGTTATTGCACAGCTCTAACAGCGCATCGTGCACGCAGATGCGACACGTCACTCAATACGTCATTAGTCATAATCAACGTGCTTATCAAAATTAAATTTTGCTCTGCTGGTTGTCACCGTCCACGCTCTATTTTCAGTAAAAGTACAGGGCAAAATACACCTTCCTGCTATTGGTAATAACACAACCAATTCGAAGTCCGACACGCTGTTTTATTTACTGCAGGTACACAGCACGACTCCAGCAGCGATCCACAGAAGACACAATTAACTCTATGAGTGCGTGTACGCAATCGGAAAAAAATAGCGCGGAGATGACGGTAGACAACGCAGCGCCAGGGTCGGACAGGAGAGGGTGCAAACCAGGCGAGAGTTGTTCGACTCCAGCAGCTACAGCAACAATAATGACACCAGCAGCATTAGGAGCAATGATGACAGAAGTAGCCATTATGATATAAGCAGCAACAATAAGAGCATTAAAAATGAAACCATCAGCAACAATGACACCAGCAGGAGCAATGAAGAAACCAGCAGCATCAATAACACCAGCAGGAGCAGTAATGACAGGAGCAGAGCGGCAGGCGCGCCAGCTAACGAAGTCCCCCAACCTGCGGCGTCGGGTGACGTGCACAGCAGGCACCCGCGGGACTGTGCGCTCGCATCAGGAGGCGTCGAGGCGCTGACGAGCACCAGTGCTCACTGAGCAACAGTACTGACGAGCACCAGTGCTCAGTGAACAGCAGTACTGACGAGCACCAGTGCTCAGTGAACAGCAGTACTGACGAGCACCAGTGCTCACTGAACAGCGGTACTGACGAGCAGCAACAACAGCATTACTTCACAGCACCCCATACAATAGTGGCCGCATCTCTTCACATTACCTCGATCATGCATCAAACAGTGGCCACATTATTGCATCTCTCCACAACCATGGTTAAATAAATTCTACATCCCCACACGATCCTCATGAAAAAGCGCTGGTGACTAGCGCCACTTCCCTCGCTTATGTCAACTGGAGTACCACACCTGAGGGGCAGCAGCAGGGCCGGGGTCAAACTGAACACTTATACCCAGTCTAATTTTATCGCCGCCTGTATGCATGTTTTTCGCCGCCTAAGCCATTTAATCGCCTAAACCGCTTAGGCGGAGAAAAACATGCATGTAGGCGGCGAAAAAGTTAGACTGGGTAATAGACGGTGGTGTGTCCCATACGCGGCAAATGAACTCCTCACAGTAGCGGGTGACACATTTAATTGTTATGAGAACGTATCATGTTATGTATCACACTTAATTGATATTACTGAGCTCTTCTTGGGAGCTGCTACAGGAAGAAAAATTCAAAAGGAATTTATTAAACAAAGCTAGCCGCCCCGTAAATCTGTGCTATGAAGGTGAGCGATCATCTGCCGGCACGCCACGAGCTCCCAAAAAGTAAGAAGCATTCACACACTGACCGCGATGGGTTAAACTGAAGTTCAACATCCAACTAAAATTTAAAGTTAAAATTCGTGACAAATTTTATAAATAGCAAACATTAACTAGGTATATTTAATAGCATTAATTTAAAAAGATCGTTGAAAAAATTTTTCACAGCGTGTTATTACTTCAGTTATTTCTTCTGAGAACGAAAATAATGCGGAGAAACACACTCCACAGCGCGTGGCACTGACCTCAACTGAACCACGGTAGGAAACACTGACGGAGACGAATCAGGTTCACCTTACACACTCGAGAAGATGAAGATTTCAAATTGCTCCTGTAATATTGTGGTATTAGTTGACAAAATAGAAGTTTTCCGATGATATTAGTTTACAAAATTTAGGCAATCCAATTTCGGCTGCGTGCATTGCTGTTTACGGAATAAGTGAACACTGCTACGAAATATCACACGAGACAGATGTACAAGCACTGAGGAAATTTGCACTGAACGACATGAGGAAATTTGCACTGAAGATGCTCCTCGAAGTGTTGTAACTAGAATACTCCTGGGACGAAAGGATGGCCAGGTTGCGTCACGAGCGACAAGGGAGAGGAAACGCTTCCTTTGACCAACACATGCGTGAGCGGCCACACTGGCGACCGCGATATGAGAGGCTGATGTTTAAAGAATTGACGTCATCGTAGCAGTCCATTTGGCAGTTAAAGTTCTTTGAAGTAAACTTGCGTCGCACTGTAGCGGAAGTTCTTTTTTTAAGCAAAGTAGACTTTTACGCTGTGCTGTTGCGCAAGTTCTTGTAAAGAAATTAAGACTCACGCTGCCAGTTGTGCCGCTATGAGAACGTGAGTTTATTGAAAATCCAGGTCCAGAGCAGTACCTCGCAGAAGTCAGTGACGTGCATCCCAATGCCACCACTAATAAAACATATACACATGTACATCTACTCAACAATGACTTACAATGAGAAATTGCAACACCTCATCTAGAATTATACCTTCAACTCAACGCAAAGAGCCCGTGCAAAGAGCCATTTTTTAACCCAGCGAAAACCTCCAACAGATTACATAAGATGTTAGTTTAAGCCTCCCTAACCGCAAAAAGGCGTTTAAAAGAGAGGAAGGATTGGAAGGCATCATTTAATATGGAGTTAGGGGAACACTGAATTTATGCACAAGGTGCATAAAAACCGTAAGTTGAGAAAGTTCATAGAACAAGATAAAGTTGAAGAAGAGAGTAGTAGGTGGTGAAAAAAAGGACAGCAGGGAACTGAAAAATTAATGACCGAAAAAAATGACCGCAACAAAACAAAATACCTATTTTATTTTAAAAAATAGCATACCTAACCTTTAGCTCGCAATTTGACTTATTTCCGCTGGGTATAATATGCATCCAATGAATCACACATTCCACCTGGGAGCGCTGACTTTAATAGATACAATAGATTTAAAATGAGATAATTAAAGAAATGAAGGTTTGAAAAACCTTTCGAATGTGTGGAGGTGAAATTGTCATAAAATTCGACGATCATTAAACTATGCACCTTAATAGCAGGAAAATTTAGCATACATCATCAATAAAAAGGAACTCAATCACAAAAGCTTCTATGCGTGAAAGATTGCGAGAAAATACGTAATACTTCAAGTTTAAAAAACCCTCGTACACATTCACTCTCAGAGTGCACCTTATCAGCAGAGATACAACACTGAATTCCGGTAGTTTAAACCCTAAATTAAGCATGCGAGTGATTTGTCATGAGAGATTATTTCATGTCAAGGAATCTCGCATTTTATCAGCGTCACAACGCTGAGCTGGCGTGAAGTGGCTCATGGATCACGGTTATAAAATTGGCCTTTTTCTGACAAACGCTCAAGAATCGAGCCTTTCACAGTACAAATTGCCAGTGAAACTTACTTAGCATTTGGCAATCCTGCACGGTGGCTAAATGCACTGATTATTGTTGCCAAAGTTTAATTGAAAAAGGACATATTTAAAACTATTGGCCACAAATTGCAACCATTCAAAGGCCGACCACCGTCCGTGATCGCATTGAACAAAATGAGAAATTTGCATACAATTACTCCTGCAACAATAGCTACTATCCCCAGTCATCAAAGTGATATTGAGATGATGGTCTTTCTGCCCAGGTACAGAACGAAGTAACCTCACGCACAAGTTGGTTCAACTGCTCAGAGAACGTAACTTAGAAGCACGTATTGCGCTGTTTCAACACACAACACACACAGAAAAAAAGTGTCACTGCAATGAGAACGTAACTTAGAAGCACGTGTTGTGCAATTTTTCAACACATAAGACACTCAAAAAAGTGCAACTGCAATGAAAACGTAGCTTTGGAGCCCGTGTTGCGCTATTCCATGACACAAGAGACCGAGAAATAGACAGCTCTGATCAGTTAGCTGCAATAAGACGCTGCACAAACAACAGAACAGCACGGCACAGCACCTACACGCGCTCGTCATCACCAACAAACTGTGGAGTATCTCGGGCTTCCTGACCCGTACAGATAGTGCACGCAACAGCTAGATAAGCAGAAGAGCAGGCACAACACAGAGACCTCCTTGTCTTATAAAACTTTAATTGTTGCGAATGTTGTGCTCGAATGCTGCGAACTAAAATACAAAACATTTCTCCGTCAGGCATATTTGCCCGAAAACTGTGGTTTGAAAGGGGCAAGAAAAAACAAAACATTACTGTCAGCCGACTTCTTTGTAATTAAAAATATGCACTAAAAGAGTAAACATAAAAGTAGAAAATTGCCGTGATAGGCATTATTCCAAAGAACAACATTTCACAAATGAATTCGGTAAATCCATCACAAATTTCGCAAATTAATTTTTGCAATAAATTCTCGGTGAGATGGTTCACAGCACAACATAAGCAGAGTTCATCAGTTTTAACGTACAGATGCGGGGGAAAATGACCACAGAAAGTGTTTCGTCGAGCAAATAGCAGTACACATTTCAAGTGAATAGCAGTACACAAATAGTCGAGCAAATTGCAGTAGACATTTCGAGTAGCCCGCGCGGACAGACCTGGGCAATCACCATAAAATTCCACCATCTTTTGGTACGAATTCTGATGAATGAAAGGTCTAATGATTACAGAATAAATAGAAATTAAATAAGAACGAAAATAAGTGGAGATTTAACCACTCAAGCTTTATTAAGGTAAACGGAAGGCATAAGAGCGAAACATTTCGCAGCGAAACATTTCGCAGCGAAACTTGGAAGCATCGAACAAATTAGAAAGCATAAAATGCAAGCTGGGAATGAATGAATTCACCTCCAGGGAGTTGCCACCTTCAGGAACTACGGCGCATGAGCACTTGCTTGCGAAAAGAAAACGACTTTGGCAGGGTAAGAAAATATCATCGAACTGCAATTAAAAACGCCATCGTTTACAGACGCTGTCTCGGCAGAACATTTCTGGCACGACTGAGAGCAATGCACCGGCAGAAGAGAAGCGTGAAACCCCTAAAGAAAATCTGTGGCAGAGAGATATATGTAGTCAAGGAATATATGGCAGAAAAACAAGCGAAGATTCAACAACAAATGGTTTATCAATAATAGATCGAATCAAAATGCAAGTTCAAGCCTTCCTAACCACGTTAAGGTATTTCCAAGAGAAGAAGGAAGAAAGTACCGTCAACTATAATAAATGAAAATGGGAATCAAAGCGCCAAGTGTGTTCCCAAACAAGATGCCTGGCACATAGACACAGCAAGTTAAGAAGGAAGGTTATAAACAGGATGAATGTTAAAGGAGAAAGTAACAAGTGAGGAAAAACAAGACAGCAGTGCATTGAAAAAATGCGGTTCGTAACAAAACAAAAAAATCTATTCTCTTTCAACACAAGAAAAGCCTACTTAACCTTTAGCTCGAGGCCTCACATTATCCCCCCTGGGAGCGCTAATTCCCATGGATACCATAGTTCTATCCCTCTGAGAAAACATCAATAAAAACACTAACTTAACTGAGTGTTACCAATAACTGTTACAGCGTTTGTTAGGCTGAGAGCTCAAGGGAAATTCAACTTTAAATGATGAACTACAAGATCATATTCAGTTATTTAACAACAGTTTAGTTATCAACATGGAGCGATGAGCTGCAAGATCACACTCATCAATTCAACTTGAAATGAAGAACTTCATAACATTCCGCCATCAACATGGAGCGATGAGCTGCAAGATCACACTCATCAATTCAACTTGAAATGAAGAACTTCATAACATTCCGCCATCAACATGAAGCGATGAGCTGCAAGATCGTATTCAGTTATCAGCTGAAGATCTCGCCACATGCAGGACCTGCCTACAGAAACGGGCCGTCAAGCGACGCAAGTAAATACCGAGATGGTGGGGAGGAAGAGGGGAGGTTACGGCGAGATGAGGGCTGGGGAGGCAAGAGAGGCAGCGTCTTCAGGGAGAGGAAGTGTCACAGCAACTCACGCTTCAACGCACGGGCTGCAAGCGTAGCCATTGCACAATAAATAGAAATTAAACAGGAACGAAAAAAAATAAGGGGATATTTAACCAATCCAGCTTTATTCACACTTTGACTGCGACGTGAGGCCCCGGTGGTACATGAAGAAAATTTTCACAATGCTGCAGACCGACCAGTTCTCCCAAGTCAATTTTCATAAATACTTAATCAAAGCTAAATAAAGGCACGATCCAGTAAATTTTTGCTATTTTCAACATTGCTTACTACAAATCACTTTCAATTTGAGTTGGTTATTGAACTTCAAGTGTTAAGGTAGACGGAAGGCATGAGAGCCGGTGGTTGTCATGATCGGTAGAAAAAGGGGGTGTAGCAACTACGTATTATTTTAAGACCTTGGCAACAGGAGCACCACCACGAACAGTCGTAATCTACCAGTAGTGCGTAGCAGTATCGTCAGCTACAATAGAAGTGCTAGAAATAACTGCACAGTTTCAACAGCAGTGCTAGTGTAGTAATGCTAGCAACAGGAAGTAGCACTATCGTCAGCTGCAATAAAAGAGCTAGAAATAACATTAGTCTCAACAGCAGTGCTAGTATCAGGAACATGGCTCCACAACCAAGCTAACAATAAGAGAGCAGCAGATTAGATAAGTTAGTTTAGGCCTCCCTAACCACAACTAAAGTGTTCCAGAGAATGGAGGAGGAAAATACCATTCAAAAAGGAGTTGAGGGAATGGGGAATCTAAGCACAAAGTGTGTTGGTAAATTAGGAAAGCAGTTTATGACAAAATTAAAAGAAAAACAGAGGTACAAACACAACAGGACAGAAGTGAATCGAAAAAAGAGGTGTGTAGCAAAACAAAAACTCGTTATACTTTTACAAAAAAGACGTATATAACCATAATCTCGGGCCCTCACAATTCCTCCTGGGAGTGTTAATTCTCATTGTTACAATAGATGTACATTCACGATGGGAGAAGATAGCAGCAGCAAGTGATCAGGCACAAATTTGCAGCGAGGTCAACATGGAGAACTGTACTGGAAAAACGCTTACACCGTAGCAGAAGATACAGTATAAGTTGTGTATCGAACATCAGCAGCATCAAATGGATCGCATCACACGAGCGCCTCACAAGATCATGAGCATCATCATGCCAAAATGAATATGATAGCAATAGAAGTATGAGAGTAGGAGCAGTGGGAGGGTTGGCGCAGCATCACCACAATCACCACCACCACCACAAGAACTGCACAACAAGCGCTAGAACATCACCACAACAGCACCACCAACAGAAGAGCAGCATCGCCACAACCAGCACCACCACCATCACCAGAAAAGCAGCAGCAACATCACAAGTGCAGCATCATCATCACAAGAGCACCATCATCATCATTAGAGCATCACCACAAGAGAGGTGGCATCAATACCACAAAAGCAGCAGCGACATCACAAGTGCAGCATCACCACCGGAGAGGCGGCATGGCAGCATCACCACCAGAACAGCATCACCACAAGAGAGGCGGCACGGCGGTGCCGGCGCCGCGCGGTCGCCCGTCCGAGCACCGTATGGATCGCTACAGACCTCCTCTCCCCCCAGTGGGTGCTGTGGGGGAGGCGGGATGCTGCTGTTCATCTCAGCCCCACACATGTGAAATGAAATAAAACGGCCCGCCACTTGTCCCCTTTACTTTTTGTGTTGGTGCACCCCATGTTTCTAAAGCCGTGGAACCAATATATTATTGTTTCGATTTTTCTGAATATCCAACACAGCAAACGTGACGTTCAAATCCGTGTGTGTTACACGAGTTACGCGCAGTAGACGTGCTACGCGAAATAGAAGCATAACGCGCGGTAGACGTGCTATGCGAAATAGAAGCATAACGCGCGGTAGACGTGCTACGCGAAATAGAAGCATAACGCGCGGTGGACGTGCTACGCGAAATAGAAGCATAACGTGCGGCAGACGTGCTACGCGAAATAGAAGCATAACGCGCGGCAGACGTGCTACGCGAAATAGAAGCATTACGCGCGGTGGACGTGCTACGCGAAATAAAAGTATAACGCGCGGCAGACGTGCTACGCGAAATAGAAGCATAAAGTGCAGTAGACGTGCTACGCGAAAACAAGCATAACGCGCGGTAGACGTGCTACGTGCAGTAGAAGTGCTATTCTCAGTAGACTTACAAAGCGTAGCTGACGTGATAAGCGTAGTAGACGTGCTATAGGTTCGTTAGGTAGATACGTTACATACGGAGGACGTTATGTACGGTATAAGTGTTACGATGCGGAAGACGTTACACATCCACAAGACAGACGATAATAAGGTCTGAACACAGACCTGATGACGCTATACCTGACTTCCACCGCAGTATCTCTACCACAAGCCGCTCAGCTCAACTCAACTCAGCGTACGCAAGGGACTGCGGAGTTGTTGCTTTTGGTACGGCGCCTGCCGCGCTGCCGAGCCACTGCACCGGAGAGCAGACTGTCAAATGACAGTCTTTCGATAGCCGTGGTGTCCAAATATACAGCCGGTGATTGTTATTTTATCTATGATCCCAAAATCAGCGCGATATTTCAGCAACGATCCGTAGATTATCATGACTTTAAAGCGACGATTCGTAGATATACGCGATATCCATTGGATGATTCGCACATAAGCCCAATATCCATGGAATGATTCGTAGATAAGCGCGATATCCATGGAATGATTCGTAGATAAGCGCGATATTCATGAAATGATTTCTAGATTAGAGTGATATTCCAGAAAAATTTCGTAGATTAGCGCGATTTTTCACCAACGGTTCGCAAATTAGCGAGACATCCGAGCAATGATTCAAACAGCAAACAGTGGACCAGTTCAGTACTCGAACAACGACCGGTAGGTTAGCGCGATATCCAAATAACGACCCGATGATGTCCAAAACACGAATATTCAGAGAACGATCTCTTGAAAAATGTATCGAAATAACGATCCATCGCTTAGCGGGATGTTCCAGCAACGAATCGTAGATTAGTGCCATATTCATGGAACGTCTCGTAGATTAGCACGATATTCATCTAACGTATCGTAGATAAGCGCGATATTCCTAGAACGATTTGTCGATCAACGCGATATTCTGGAAACGATGCGAATCCGCGGGATAACTCTATAAACAACTTGTCCTCAACAAGATGATATAAAGCCTATTCGTGGCAGCCAATTCATGTGACGGTTAGTTGATCACGTCACTGAAACCAAAGCGCTGAAATTGCTGTAGGCAATTATTTATCTACATGTAACTGACGAATTACAATAATGATGTGGCAGATTTTAAACTCCGATTTAGCAACATGGAAATGACTTATAACTGAACACCAAATCACATATCAATAAGTTTGAGATTAGATGTTAGTTTAAGCCTCCCTAACCAGATGATTATTAGATTATTAGTTAGTTTAAGCCTCCCTATCCTCAACAAATGAGATCCAAAGAGAGGAAAGAAGAAGGCACCATTTAGTATGGAGTTAAGGGAACGTGGAATCTATGCAGAAAGGGCATAAAAACGGTAAAATGAGAAAGAAGTTCATGAAACAAGATCAAAGTTGAAGAAGAAAGTAGTAGGTGTTGAAAAAACAGGACAGCAGTGAACCGAAAAAAAGTTGGTCCGTAACAAAACAAAAACCTATGTTATTTTAACGAAAAGAAAGCCTACCTAACCTTTAGCTTGGGCCCTCCCATTGTCCCCCTGGGAGCGCTAATTCCCGCCTACCTAACCACAACTAAAGCGTTCTAAAGAGATGAACGATAAAGGCACCAATTAGTACGGAGTTAAGGAGACGCAGAATTTTTTCACAAGGTGCATAGAAGCAGTGAGTTGAGAAAGGAGTAAATGAAATAAGATCAAAGTTGAAGAATAAAATAGTAGGTGCTCAAAACACAACAGTGAACCAAAAAAAAATATGATCCGTAAGAAAAGAAGAAAAAAACAGTTCCTTTTCAACAAAAGGAAGGCCTACTTAACCGTTAGTTCGGGAGCTCACAAAGGGCCTCATGAGAGCCTCTAATTCCCACAAATGCCACAGTTGTATCTCTCTGAGATTATTTATCAACAATAACTTTAACGCGAATATCACATCAACAAATTAGTTATTACTTCGTAATATCAATTTCTTAACCTTGTTACTACAACGACAATACTGCAACACCAAATTTCTAATTACTAAATAACATCAACTTTAAACACAACTAAAACGTCAATACCGAATTCTCAAATTATTTATTACTGAATGATATCCAATTTTTTTTAAACGCAAAAACAAAGAACGATACGAAGAGTCGCGACGGTCACGAAAATAAAAGGAAACCAAAAACTCACAATGGCACTCAAAGTCACGCACAACAGAAGCGTCAAATTAATTTCCGTAAAATATCATTCCTATCCAAACGGAAACTCCCATAAAATGGGACAAAAAGTAGCGCACACTGCAAATATGCTCAAGATCCGCTGGTTAGAAATAAAGTGCACTGAGCACAACCCAAGTATTTCATATGACCGCCACAGTTGACCACAATCAAGACGACAAATAGACGGAGGAATAATCAAGTCCTTCTATCGCAGAGTAAACGGAGATAGCGACGCGAGACTGTGGGCGCACCCCACAACCTCCCTTTGTTCCTCCTCTTACTCCACCGAATGTTCCTGTGCTGAAACTTGGCCAGCTCCTAGCCGCAGGATGGGTTGCGCATGGTGTCCTACACCTACACCACCGCTGCTACACCTACACCACCGCTGCTACACCTACACCACCGCTGCTACACCTACACCACTGCTGCTACACCTACACCACCGCTGCTACACCTACACCACCGCTGCAACACCTACACCACCGCTGCTACACCTACACCACCGCTGCTACACCTACACCACTTCTAAATATACACCACTCTTACACCTACAACACCACCGCTACGCCTACAACACCACCGCTGCTTGTGATCGAACGGAAGCACACACTACAACACCAAAGACGCAACTGTTCTGATCACTTGGTAGCAGCTCGTACACACCAAGTCGGTCTTGACTGCAGCATTGAAAGAGCACCAGCTGACTGTGAACGACTGAAAGCTATGCTGAAAGCATCCTGTTTTCGGAGGAGTTCATACGCTGAATACTTCATTTATTCCACGCAGCTTTGAGGAATGGGCACTAAATTTGCGTATTAAATTAGGATAGTATTTTCCATATTTAGTTCATTGGCACTCACTAGTGCCATCACACGAGCGTCTTGGTTTGGAGGCTTTGGGTTAGTCTTGCGTCAGATGCTGCTTGAGATACCAGAAGTCCTCAATGATATGGTGTGTTCAAGTGATAGATTACGGCAGTGCAACATTCAAGCAAACGGAGATAAGTGACGGAAAAATGAAACTAACCTCAGTGGTGGTAGGAAGGCATTTCTAGAGTACAAATATGAAGTCAAAACTGTGCTGTGTTGCCAAAACTAATTTCAGGAGAGTGATCCACGAACGACGATAAGCAAAGAAACGATAAGCAAAGATAAGCAAAGCAAAGTCTGACGATAAGCAAAGAAACTTTGATGTAAGTGGACAAGAAAAGTTAGAGTAAAATAATAATACTAATAATCTAAAGACTAATAATAATTATCTAAATAAAAGAGACCTGCAGCACAGAAGATCAGGCATATAAATAGCTCTAACTGTAAACGTTCACAAAATTTACAATTTATCGTCGTACACCCAAAAATAAAAACTGAATACATTACTTGGAACATTCTACCACTCAATATATATCACTCAGCAGTCAAGAACACGATCAAATTATGCACAGTGCAGGGCAAGAGAACACACCCGAACTCTGATTACAAATAAAAATAAAACTTGAGTAAATAATAAAAATATTTCCACGCGGTTCCTATCATAGTGAGGAAATGTGTATCAGCGATACATTACAGCACCACTTTAATACCATGGTTTTAAGGTCCCAAGTGCTAACTCGTAGACACCTGCATGCGCCAGCGGGCAAAAATTGCATTATATTGTCTTTTTAAGACACGCCTGTTTCTGTAGACCAATGTTACCAAGCAAACAAGAGTTCCAGGAACTGAAAGAGAGTGATGAGTGACTACAATTTCCCCGAGCCTAATTAGAGACATCATCTTAACTGAGCATCCATCCTCACGTGATAATGGTGACAGCAGGAGGTCGTCAGGACGGGTGAACATGTGAGGACCACAGAGGCAGCAGCACAAGTTGGCCCTAAAATTGCCCCACTTTCAACAGGTGGCACCGCAGCGCGCGGCTAAACTCGTGCACCGATGCGCCTGCACGCGGTCGTATCCCTGGCAACTGATCCTCCCCTCACGCCTACCTCACTACCATGCAGCAGTAGACTGGACACTGAGGTTAATGCCGCGTCGGGATGTTTTTAAACACTTCAGAATTACACGCAGCGTCACAGTATCCGATTATCACATCGACTCCTGATGTGATGAAGTTCGATGGCGGGTCCTGAAAATGTCAACGGTGTGTCAGCGTTTTCGGACCAAGAGAGATGAACGGGAATTTTTAGCCAATGTGGAATGAACCTGAGGAGACCAGTTGAATTGTCACAGAAAATAAAATATTAGCGCGAGACGGTAGTGACAGACGCGAAATGGAACTGAGGAGATAAGTTGAATTGTAATGGGAAATCAAATATTAGCGAGACGGGAGTGGCAGACGCGGCACAGAAGAGCTCGGTCAGCGCAGCAATGGTGCAGCGGACTGAGGGTAGCGGCCTGCGCCCCTCCCTGACGACCCAGCCCTCCACGCTACACTTCTCCCACACACACACACTGCGACCTACGCTCTGTACACACGGCTCGTGTGCTCCTATTTAGAGACGCCGCCGCTGTAAAGACGTTTTACAGCCGTCTGTTTCCAGCCTCTACTGTGTGTGTGTGTGTGCTGAAGGTCTCTCAAGGAGCATTCACTTCGAATTAAAACAATGGTCGACTAGGGCACGAGAGATCCTGTGTCTAAAAAATGTACTCTCAGCTACTATCGTATACAAGCCACAAACGCACAATAAAAAGAAACGAAGGATGAAATCTTCTACAAATAATTTATGGACAAAAAATTGAAACACTCATCGCTACGCTGCCTTTCATTCGCAACCAACTTCCACTTCTCTGTATTTCGCATGCGCCCCTCATTTAATTGTTACAGGAAATAAAATTCCAGTACCCTAAGAACCCTGACTTTTTCTTTCCTTCTCTCCACCAAACGCTTCTCACTCTCTCAAATATAATGTGGACAAACATGAGAAGAATATGTACAAGAATAAGAAAAATTTCGGTCCCAACTGGTGGGAAATTTTGAGTGCTACATGCAGCAATGAACTTGTAACTAGAAGACGTTAATCGTCTTGCCTTCATTCCCTGTCACTTTTGCTCACTGCCAAGACAGACCGAGGATCAGAGAAGACAGACAGCGCAGTCGGTGTTGAAACCTGGCACCCGCCTCAGATGCATCTAACTGCAGCAACACATCCTCTTGCTGCACTAGCAACTTCATGAAGGGAAGGAATGAATTACACAATAGTGACTTGGAATTTCCACAAGTTACGTTTCAAGCGTGGGATAGAATCGGCAGTGACGTCTTTAGAGGTAAAAGATCGGTACACAAACGCATTTGGTCAGAATATGAAAAATAAAATTTGTTTTTCAGTGAATTCATTAAGGGATTGCGAAGGAGATTAAATATAAGTTAGTTTAAGACTCCAAAACCAAAACAAAAGTGTTCCCAAGAGAGTAAGGAGGAACGCACCATCTTACATGGAATTAAGGGAACGGAGAATCAATGTACAATGCGTAACCTCACACTATACAGATAGAAATAGGATTGAGAAAAGTTTGTGAAACATTAAAATTGAACAAGAACGTAAAAATTATAGAAGCGAGATAAACAGTGAACACAAAAAAAATTATCCGTACCGAAACAAAAAAATCGCGTTCTATTTAATCTATCAGCTCGAGACCTCACATCTTCCTCTTAGGAGCGCAAATTTCCATGACACAAGAGTAGGAGATTAGAGTTAACTTCCAAAAATGGAAAAAGTAACATGCATATGTTATTAACAATGGTATTATCAATAGAGCATATAGGTGATTCTGTTGGTGTATTTCAAGTACACTAGGAATGTCGTCTTTAAAGCAGCTGCCGCTCACACCGCATCAAGCCGGCACTCAGACGATATGGCTCGAACATTTAGGCTATTTAAACAATACGGTGAGAATATTTAGAGTTTTTACATGATATAGATATGTAATGGTGCGATCATTTTGGATATTTAGACGATACAGCGCGAACATTTCGGATATTTAGACGATATGGCGCGGCTATTTAGGATATTTAAATGATATAGCGCGAATATTTAGGATATTTAAATGATATAGCGCGCAAATTTAGGCAATTTTGACGATATGGTGCAATCATTTCGGATATTTAGAAGATAAGGCGAGAACAAATTCACGGCGAGCGAAACTTAGATGAACATGAGAGCAGTTCCCGCGGAGCAGATGGCTCTCCCTACACGACCCAGCACTCTCACTTTCAGCTACACTCCCCCATTACCGCAGTGTTGCCCGGCCTCCATTCTCTAAATCAGCTCTTCCATTCCATTTCGGTCTGTGGCTCCTTTCTTCATTGTATTCCGCTTTGCTACTTTGCTGGTCACTGCAATCTTTAAAATGTTTCCATGGTGATAGAACATGACATTAATTAGACTTAAGTCAAAACGAGTTATGGCTTGCTCGTCTTAACCTCCTATTGCCCAGCGCCCTTTCTGAAGGACACAAGGAAATCACTAACATTGCTCTTATTTTCTTAATGTTTCGCTAAAAACTTTAAATTACTGGGTTCCATGAATAACAATTCAAGAGAAATTAGCGCAATATTTCGTTGAAGAGCCTAAAAATATCGTCGTTAAAGGTTTAAGACATCGCTACGCAACCAACGTATGTTGCAATCGACACTTTCCAGAGACAGTAATTCTTCGTTTCAATGCCTTATATTCAGGAATAAATTTGGTTAAACTTTAAGAAAAATTAATTACCAAGCCGTCTGTTTCCAAGCAAGTGAATAGTTATTAAGCCAGAGAAACTAAACTAGAACAAACATCACAATTCAACAACAATATTTATGAATATACTAAGATATTATAAAAAATTGCAGAGTGGACGGTTAACAAACCATGAAGACTGAGCATGAGCAAACAATTGACTATTCAACAATAGAAAAGAATATTTAGGATATTTAAATGACATGGCTAGGATATTTAGACGATATGGCTAGGATATTTAGACGATATGGCTGGGATATTTAGACGATATGGCTAGGATATATAGACGATATGGCTAGGATATTTAGACGATATGGCTAGGATATTTAGACGATATGGCTAGGATATTTAGACGATATGGCTAGGATATTTAGACGATATGTCTAGGATATTTAGACGATATGGCTAGGATATTTAGACGATATGGCTAGGATATTTAGACGATATGGCTAGGATATTTAGACGATATGGCTAGGATATTTAGACGATATGGCTAGGATATTTAGACAATATGGCTGGGATATTTAGACGAAATGGCTAAGATATTTAAACGATATGGCTAGGACATTTAGACGATTTGGCTAGAATATTTAGACGATTTGGCTAGGATATTTAGACGATTTGGCTAGGATATTTAGACGATTTGGCTAGGATATTCAGACAATATGGCTAGGATATTTAGACGATATATGGCTAGGATATTTAGACGATATGGCTAGGATATTTTGACGATATGGCTAGGATATTTTGACGATATGGCTAGGATATTTTGACGATATGGCTAGGATGTTTAGATGATATGGCTAGAATATTTAGACGATTTGGCGGGGATATTTAGATCATGTGGCTAGGATATCTAGAATATATTTGAGATAACGGAGCACAGCGCGCAGGGGCGGTCGGAACAGGTCCACGCAACTACAGAAGGAACAGCAGCAGCAGCGGCGGAGGTCGCGCGTAATCAGTGCAGCGTGACGAACCACCTGTTCCGAGTTCAGCGGTCATCCCAAATGTGAACTCGAAAAACATTTCCACTAAATATTCCTTCAGGCAGGCCTTGCTAAGTTTTTTAATGACCTCGCTTTCACTCAACAACTAATCGAAGGCGTGTGTGAAAAAATGAATCTTGAGTCTTTAATTTGATGTTGACCACGACGAAGTTGCCACATAACCGACATTCCAATACTGGAGGCAACCCTCAGCACGTCGACCTGTAAGCTTGCAGCGGGAGCTAACAGTAGGAGCAACCAGTGAAAGCTCACAGTGGGGCCGAATAAAGTTGAGTGTTGTTGGCTCCCACCACACGCTTACAGTGGAAGCTAACAACACACTACCTTGTTCGGTCAAACTTGCGTGTGGACGTCAACGGATGTAGAGTCACGGCAAGCGGCGAGTAGCTTTGATAGCATCGACGAGTCCCATAACACAACCGCAGGAATTCAAAAAAGATCTACAGAACTGATAGTCTTCCCTCATTGCCTTCGTGTGGGAGCGCACTGCATATATTTTGAAGCGACGGCTACGAAGACACGCATGTCACATAAATTACTGTGCACAACAGGAACCACTCAGAGATAGTGGAAAGTGGCGGACGTTCCCCGTTAGGTTATTAGGAATGGCTTAACGGAATGACTACTTTATCTTGATCATAAATTTGATAAATAAAAATTTACGGAGGTTCCCCGATAGGCTACCAAGAATGGCTTCACGGAATACTTAACTTCTTCTTCTTCTTCTTAAATAGGATAAATAGAAATTTAGCAAGAACAAGCAGGAATGAAATGCTCGCTAATTTCTCATGACGTGGGGTGACAGAAGCGCAAGTGCACCAAAATACATAAAAACAAGAATTCAAATCCTGCAGCATTCTCCGCTCGCACAGCTGAGAGCATAATTGTCTCTTATTGAAGAAGTTTAAACTTACAGACATCACTCTCTCTCGAAACATCTTCGACAAGCCCCTTCTATCCCGTAATAAACTTGCTTAGTCTTCAACCATCAAAACAATACCACTGATTATGAAAATTCAAGAAAATTCGTTACTATCGCAGCCTATCACATCGAAGTCAACGTTTGTATACGAATGCGCAGAAGAAGCGTATCAATCACAGCTCAAGCCTGACTAGCCGGCCGAGTAGCGCTCTAGACGACCACACAGAACAGTGGCATTCATTCAACAAATTGGTTAGCGTGAGGCGACAGCCCTGCAAGACTATAGCGGCAGATTAGAACAGGTGCGCGTAGTCGCTGGTCGGTCTGAGCAGCGAGAGAGGGGGGAGGGGAGCAGACGTACACGGCGCTGCGACCTTGTGCCGGCTGTGCGTATACGCGTACTGTGGCAGGGCACCGCAGGGGTGCTGACAGGTCGCGGGGCACCACAGGTGTACGGCTGCCAAGCTCGCATTCTTATAGATAATATTTTCACGTTTGGATTTCCCCTAATAGATGTAACAAGCTGAATTTCCTCTAATACATGTTCCAAGCTGGCCTTCTATGCAACATTCTGACGTTTAGATTCTCTCTGATAGAAGTAAGGCATTAAGACGGTCCTGTATTTGAGAACCATGGAGGGTCGTCAAGTGATAGGTTATCTTGGAGGGGAAAATGATGATTTTGAACACGAAAGGGAAAAATAGGGGGAAGGTAAGGAGGGTGATCTAAGCAACAAAGGTGATATGGAGGAAAGAAAGGGAGGGTAAGAGAAAAGGAAAGAAGGAAAGAGAGAGGAAAGAAACGAGAGTAGGAAAGAAAAAGAAAACGAAGAAGAGTAGCAGGAAGCATAGAAGGAATAGAATGCCCACATAAAAGGGAAGGGTTAACTCAGTAAATGAAGAAAAAACAGAAGAGGCAAAAAAGTCGGCTTAGAAAAAACATCAGATAGATGAGAGAGAGAGAGAAGTGAGACAGCCTCAAGAAGTTATCATGAGCCTAAATTGAGAGACAGCTCTCGAAATAGCCCCTTCAGACTACCATGAATAGCACCTGTTCTTAAAAAAATTCCTGCCATATAGCAACCATAAGTAATAATCGCCAAATGTTAGGAAAAACGCGAAAAAATCGAGAGAGAAAATTAATACACAATTTAAATAAATCTTCGGGAAATTACACGCTGTGACAACTTCGCTTGAATGGAGTATTTAAAAACCTGCATTAAGAACTGCTTCAAAAAATTATTCCAAGTCGAAAAAAACAATTTCGAAACAGAGATTTATCAAATAAATAAACCTTTGATTTTAACACCACAAATAAGATCCCACGCTACAGTAGGAAACATCCCAACATATTCTGTGCAGTTGACCGTAGTAGTGTTGGCATCAACGCCACAACAACACGGACTTCTTCTGGTCAATGAAGCCAACGCTTGCACAAGCAAACACTTATTTCGTTACGGAGTTCCTACCTTTTGGTTCCCGTTCTGCGCATCACACAAGACTTTTCATTACTCGACATGATTTTCCTTGGCCACCAACACTTCGCAAATGCCTGTATTTATTGTTCGCTGGATATTTTTAAACCACAGTTCTATGTTTTCTTACGCACAAAAAGTCTAATTCGGCGCATGCGTGCCTCTAATATTTATCATCAACAGATCACAGAAGCCTGAATTTGTTGTATCTCATGTACTACACAGCGTAGATTGTTCGTCAGAATTAAATGATCGATAAAGCCCATCAATCATTTAATTAAATTAGTGTGTGCAAAAACGGAACTACAGTGAGTGCTCACTTGAATACTTGGAACAGGTATAATGAGCGTACCACTGGCATAGGCTTCACAACTATTCGAATTATCCCTTATTAATCCTTCAACGTGGATACCAAATAAACACATTTTCTCTGAAAAGTCGTGATGTAAATATTTGAGTGCGGTGTTGAAACCCGTACCACAGATCCGCTCATCAGCAGTTCCAGCTGCTCGGTAGAATTAAAATTATGCAGTTTTCGAAATCCACAGTGTCTATGATTTGAGATTTTTATCTTTTGATCCGCTTTTCTCGTATCCAGCTTACGTCTCCAGCAGCGCGGTGTGACACGGGGCTGGCGATCCCCTTGTAGACGTTTCATAACGCTCATGACCGTTCTGGATGGGCAATTTTTCAAATTTCCGGCATGCTCGAGAGCCTATCGAGGTGCCTTACAAGCATTCCCTCGCCTCCTAACTCAGCGTCTCAGAAATATAACGAGGCGCCTCCTCAGCTCAATATCTCTGACAAACTCTGGCAGTGTAGTCACCACGGAATGAAGAAGTGAAAACATGAATAAACACATCCATCATAGCATAAACTGAAGATTAAAACAGTGAAATTACTGATGGGCCGAAGCGCTGGTTATTATTGGCTCTCATGTACAGATATCATGGACGCCAAAATAGAACGATACGTGGTACTGAAAATGAACTGAACTCCAATTTGAGTAGGTAACTGAAGGCCCACTAGCCGCACCCAAAACCCAGAACGAGCACTTAAATCTGTTTTCAACTTTCAGAAGTTGGTTCATGAATGAGTTGGCATAAAACACTCAATAGGTAATACACAAACGTAAGCAAAATTTCTAGACTAAATTCACTAACCCTAAAACGAGCATATAGGGAAGACATCACCTCAATGCACGATGATATAATCAAAAACCATAAAAGGATCAACCCATAAGTAAGAACTGTACTTTGAAGAGCTAACCGAAATGCATAACACACAAATCGAGATTGACGCATAAAGCCAGGAATGAGACCGCTAGAGACCAACAAAAAAACAAACAGATACAAATTAAAAATTCAACCACGTAGCCCTATTGTATCGAGCATTAAACCTTGATGTTCGCTATACGTTGTGTTAAAGTAAACATTACAGTGTACCACAATTATTATTTTTTATTTAACAAAGGTTTTGTCATTCCAACTGATCGACGCTTATACATAAATCTGATTTTGGTGCGATAGATTTACCATCTAAAAGGCGCATGTGAATGCGGACAGACCTCGGCAATTACATAGCTCATTTTTTTAAACCTTAACTGGATTTTCAAGGTAGCGTAGCCTAATACACATGAAAGAACTTACCCAGAAGTTCTTTTCATGCCAATAATACGTTGGCTGCTCAATGAATATCATAACAATAAGGATGCCTTGGCTGCTACGTGAAGCGGGCGTAGGGAGGCAGACCAGGACGACATGGGGCCGTAATTACGAAGGTAAGGAAGCGCGACATTATGAGGGGCAGCAGAGCAGCACAGACGCGATCTCCACAGCGCGTGTACTGCACCTGCTACCACTGGTTCCTGAATACTACTGCTATGAATACTGCAGCTACTGCTGGTTCCTGAATACTACTACCCTGCTGGTTCCTGAATACTACTGCTATGAATACTGCTGCTACTGCTGGTTCCTGAATACTACTGCTATGAATACTGCTGCTACTGCTGGTTTCTGAATACTAATACCACCACTGGTCCCTGAATACTACTACTGGTTTCTCAATACTACAACTTAAACGTGCTCTACTTGCGAACTATAGCGAACTCATTTGTATTGCTGCACCCATGAGTACCGCATAATGATAGATAGAGGCAGATACATGCATTTCTATATTACCACACATCTTTCGCTTACAGCTCTTCAGACTAAATTGAATTGTGAGCTAGTTTAGGCCTTTCTAACCACAACAAAGGTGTTTCCAAGAGAGGAAAGAGAAAACACAATTTATTATGAAATTAAGGGAACTGGGAACTTTATGCACGAGATGGCGTCCTCACATCCTGCGTAAAGATACAGCATAATTGTAAAAAGTTTATGAAAAAAATCAAAGAGGAAGAAGAGAGAAACAGGTGATGAAAATGAGATAGAAATTGATCTAAAAAAATGGTCCATAAGAAGACTAAAAAACTATTCTACTTGAACAACAGGAAGGAAGTCTATCATACGTTCACCTTGACGGAGTTTGCCTCTATGGTTTTCATCATCTTGCAAATTGTTCTTATTGAGGTTAAGGTGGAAAGTTCTTCCTTCTATGAGTACAATAACATCCAGCCCATCAAAGCGGTACTAACCATAGATATTCCTCGTAGACTATCAATACAATAAAAGGCTTATGAACGTCATCAAGCGCTATCGCTCCATAGCAATACGTGAAGAAGAAAAAAAAGAGGACAACGAAGCCGAGTGCAAATATTTTTATACAGACGATAACGAAGCGTGAAACAAATACACAGTATAGGAATAGCTTAGCCATCCGCGCAAATCGAGAGAAAGGCAAGGAATTACAAGAAGAAGTCTTCTGTAGTCATACATTACACCTGTATTCCCCACGGCAAATGTGTCAAATAGCATCCGGTTCATACATCAGCTGAGCGAAGAACGAGAATTGATTCAGGGTACGTCCACCTTCAATTCTCAACTACGGCGAACACTGGCATTAAATTAAAATCTAAACAAATTTCGCCGCGACGCTAAAACTGTTGCACATTCAATTTTATTGGATTGGCGTTCTTTGACGTAAAATTTCCTCATCATTGGCTACCTGAAGATGTCACAGTGAAAAGATATAAAATATGCATGAAGTACATCAAAATAGCTCAACCGCCTTCACAGTTCACACCAACCTCCTGTGAGACGCGACGAAGTTCACGAGGAGGAAAATGAAGAAAGACAAATTCATGAATAGATCTAGACTAAAACTTGAACTGAATTCACTTCAGACTCCTAAAAAGCTGCGGCACAATATGAGGAGTGTCTCTAGAAGTAGGTGCTTGGGATCTGTACCAATTAAGTGAGTAAAGGACTTTAACTTTCATACATTCAATTTCCAGGCACCGTGCAGTTCATAATATGCAGGTGTAAAAATTTCAGTAACAAAAATTTCAAAGTTTCAATTAAAAATACTGAACAACTCGAACACAGATTCAGCCCTAACCGAGATTCAAAAACTGAACAAATATGAACTAAACAGGAAAATAAGAAAACCTAAACATGAAGTAAAAGAAACGCTGTTCTTAAGTGACGGAAGTACGAAATATTTCGCGTGCATTACACGAAAAAGTCGTCGGGAATGTCGATGCCTCGACCACAGCAAGGCGGTTGTTTAGAATCAACATGAGCATGGAGTCGCTGCAGCAGGCTTACTTAACACAACCCTGCTCTTTCCGCGTCCCTTTTTCTGACGTTTCCCCGAGGCGCTGAATGATGTTAAAATTCTCGTTTGGGTAATTTTCAATCCAAATATGACCAGAAAAGCATGTAACAGTCCTCAAAATTTATCAAAAGCTTAAATCCTTCCGGTGAGATTTTACTCGAAAAAATTGGCAACTATGGCCAGAAAAAGCTCAATTTGGGAACCCTGTTCCGAGTTATCAACCCACACGAAGGCCGCCCAGCACCAGAAAAACTAACATGATTTGAATACAAGCACATCTTTATTCTTTAATGTTTAAGTGATACTTCGAACACGCAAAACTTTCACAACTACCATAAAATAGAAAATGAGAATGCACACCACATTCACCCCCCAGTGTGTGAGTGCGCTAGCAGAATATTATCAAGGATGTGCCGCAGTGTCTGAAGCAAACGCCACAACACAAAGCTATCTAAAAATGAGAAGAATGAGAGATAATGGCGCAAAATGCAAGGGAAATAAGCAGCGTAAATGGCAAGGACGTGTTTATTCACATCGAGCCCAAAAAATTGGTAATACAACACACTGGAGCATCAAGGCCAAGCAAAATAACGAGGATCTTGTGAATGTGGCAACATGGTCTGCTTGAACTACATGCCTTAGCGCTGTTATAAAGGGCAGATCAAGAAACACTTGGAAAATGAAGGAAATTGTAAGACAGTTCCCGCGAATATAGCTTCACTGGAGTATATAAAGTTAACCCTAGAAATGGTCCTCATGATCATGCGCAAGTGGCCGTACGCAAATGTACCTTACCTTAATGTTCATTTGAAGCTGGCACTAAAGAGACCTTAAAGAAAACAAGGGCCTAAATGTCTGTGAATTACGTCTCTGGGTGTATCATGTCTGTTGAAACAGGAATTGTTTTTTATTTAAACGGAGAAATATAATCATTTAAATAAATGAAGCTTAGAAGCAAGGAGGTCACATTTACGTAGTCGCATAATCATATAAGCTCTTTATGGTATGCAGAACGAATTTGTTGCCCAGAATTTGAAGACGCGCACGTTCCCCCAACCGCGCGACTTTCCTAGAAGAGAGGTGGATTTGCCTCACTTCGCTGTGTGTCGGTTGACCATCCGACGGTACTTCCATGAATGCTCAAGACCCAAAAATGTGAACCCTTGCACGACGCGACCCAGTCGATCGGCCTTCGGTTGCCAGATTAGCCTTCCTCAACCCATAATTATTATTTGAGGATTGCGTCCGTAAAAAGTTAAATATAGCAACCGTAGACCACCTGGTTTCAGACAAATGCCCACCGTCTCATTGCCGGTTCATAGTGTCTTTTAGACGCCCTGCAGCGTCTTCGGTTTTATAAAGCTAAATTTTAAGGGATTACAATAGATAGCTTCAAGAATTTGAAGTCTCACATTGCCGTTTGAATGCATCACCCACGTTTGGTTTGAAATGAGCGCAAAAATGAATACAACAAAAAACACCATCCCAAATGCACAAAAAAACTACCTCGAGATAATTTAAATGTGATCGTGCTCATGAGTGACGGCTGCCCCGAAACGCGTATACGAAAGACCAAACCATTATCAGGAGCACTCAGACGTTCCCTTTCCTCTTCTCGTTCGAACCTGTTCATCATTTCTCTTCTCATTCCGACCTGTTAATCATTCCTCTTCTCATTCCGACCTACTCACCATACTTCTTCTCATTCGGACCTGTTAATCATTCCTCTTCTCATTCCGACCTACTCACCATTCTTCTTCTCATTCGGACCTGTTAATCATTCCTCTTCTCATTCCGACCTACTCACAATTCTTCTTCTCATTCGGACCTGTTAATCATTCCTGTTCTCATATAAGAAATATAGTAATACTAGACCAAAAACAGAGACATCAGCAGCAAAGGCCAATGGAATTCGAGTAGAATACCGAGCCACAAAATGCTGCAGGACTCCGGACCGGCCAGTCTCTTTTTCCATGCAGTTTCTCACAAACAACGCAAGCTACGCCAGGCGCATCGCTCTCTACGAATTCCGATACCGCGTTACCGTTGCACTCGGAGCTAACGCTCTGTAAGTTCGCTGCGAAACAGGGTAGTGAGTCTCAGGAGAATTGTGAAACAATCATTGTACAGACATGGAATGCGTAAAAGCTGGGGTTGAAAGAGATTGGAAAAAGGGGGGGGGGGGCAAACAACCTTCGTACAGATAGAAAATACGTCATTTTATAAGTGGAGCAAGCAACCTATGGAGGTCGATTCGCAAGTGAAGATAAACCAAAGGAATGAAATACCTTACAGAGGATTCTCGAGTGTAATGAAAATGCGAAGTACGTCGTCAACACAAAAAAGAAAGGAGACTGGTGAGTAAATAGGTATAGTGGAATATTAACTTCCGTATCAGCCAACTGTAACGGTGTACGTTCAGATTAAGATAATAAGATTATTAGTTAGTTTAAGCCTCCCTATACGCAACAAATGCGATCCAAAGAGAGGAAGAAGGGAGGCACCATTTAGTATGGAGTTAAGGGAACGCGGAATCTATTCAGAAAGGGCATAGAAACAGTAAGTTGAAAAAGAAGTTCATGAAAAAAGATAAAAGTTAGAGAAGAAAGTAGTAGATGCTGAAAAACAGGACAGTAGTGAACCGAAAAAAAGTGGTCCTAAACATAACAAACGTTTTATTTCAACAAAAAGAACGCCTACCTAACTCTCAGCTCGGGCCCTCACATTTGTGTTCGTTCAGAAGGTCCGAGTATTTTTTAAGATTTGAGACGAAGAGATAAGCATACACTTATACAACGGGGAAGAGTATAGTACCGTGGAATATGAATTCCAAGTGAACGTTTTCAGTCGTAGGCTACACATGCTTTCGGTGCTATAAATCCCAATTGTAAATATTACTACAGATCGAGAAAATCCTTCATGACATGAACGAGCATTCGCTCACACATTTTAAGAATGACTAGTGTTAGAAATTGAGCAAGGAAAAAATTATAGGCCACAGTGCTCATTCAAAACAAACATGGGAAGTAGTATACACAAACGCAAACGTTTTTGTGAAGTTTGTTGCTTCGATTCTACTCTACGTCAAGCAAACGCATTTAATACGTGCAACCCTGAATTGAACAGTAAAATTAAATGTCTAATTAAGTATAAATCCAGCAGGTATTCTTCTGAGAGAAAAGCTATACTGTTCATTTGACCCAAGAAAACGCAGAATTTGAAACAAGGTAGAAGACCTGAAAGCCAGTAACTTTCAAACTGGTTAGCCAATAATTTCGATAGACAGATAGGCACGACAACGCGTTATCTTCATACACACGCTGAGTAGAGATGAGTTTTTACAAGCGACTGAAGAAAAAGCGAACACACTCTGCCGGAGTTGGGCACGACTAACACCTGGATGCCGAAGGAACAACCGCCACACCAGCGTTAATGGGCACACAGCTGATAGAAAATTGAACAGCAATGCCCCCCACAGAGCGAGATGGCAGAGACCGCACACCGAGACAAGCTGCTTGTTTACCCAGCTCATTAAGTGAAGGCATTACGAGCTTTACGTAAGGAGCTGGCATCCAATGAGAGTTTATCATAACTGACTCAAAATGCTACCGCCACCATCAATTACCACACAAAACACTACCGCCCCCTCTCAGTAACCACACAAAACGCTACCAGCGCCCTCAGCAACCAGTAACAAACATCGGCATCTACGGATGCTTTATTTCCAATTGAAGCATGATACATTTCACCTTTTACATTGGTTTTTCAAATGCCTTATAACTAACACCAGGACGCCATGACGCTTTCTCCCGGTCAAAGACCGGTACCCATTTCAGACACCTGGGTAGAGTGGGGTATTGTGCTTAGAATTTTTCTCCTATGCCCAACAGAGAAAATCGCCAACAGCGCCGAGACTCGAACCCGGGTCTCCCCGCACGGAGTCAGGTCCGCTACACTCACGGCTATGACGAGCCACACTGAAGAAAACTGTATTCGTTGCAATTACGTGATTTTCATGAGCCAGGTAGTAGCATGTCTAAATTTATTCGTGTTTACATTAATATTAATGACATTTTCAGAAAACGCGTGATGGAAGTTATCAAAAAAATGAGTGGAGTAATTTAATAGCCACAATGTGACGGATGGCGACCCCCGATGTTGGTCTAAACATCCGTAGCCCTTCACACGAGCACTAGTAAAACTGCAAAAAGAATACCATCCGCACGTTCGCCAAACTCATAACGATGCATGGAATGAAATTCATGGATGCCTAGAAATTTCCAGAACAAAAAAAAACGATCACTGCGGTAGATTGCAGCACAGCCAAGAAAATGTCTACGTATAGCAATTTTCCCGCATGTTGATCAAAAGGAGCGTCAACTAAAATAATTATTTGTCCATGGTCTGCTGATCACGCTAGCAAAACAGCGCATGCATTATTATATCATTTCTATGAAGTTAATTCGAATCTCAAGCCAAGGTTGAACGCATGCATCATTCTATTCTCTCTCCTGTAAAGTTAATTCGCAGGCCAAAGTTGGACGCTTTTGATCATTAGCGGAATTGGGACGCAAATGCCACGTTCTCAAGCACCATGATTTGCAACAATATATTATTTTTCCTCTCATAAGAAACCATTTTCCTGCTGCTGAAAGAAATTAAGTCAAGAGTTAACATAAATAAAATTTGACACATTTGCTTCAGAAACAAATGTGTTCAGCATTTTTTTCAAATTTAAGGGTTAAAATCAATATAAAACCCTATTGACTAATGGTCACATTGCTGAACTCCATCAATGTCTGTATTTTTGGCCTAATTCACGGGTGGTCCACGATGCTGCAGCAGTGGATCATCAAACCAGTGATTATTTTATCGACCCGTAGATATACAGTACAGTATAATATATATAACACAATAGAGTGTCATTTATTGTATGATATTTGAGATCAAAGAACACATAAAACAACAATCACTGCGATAGATTGCAGCGCAGCCAAGTTTACATCCACGTGTAGCAATTTCAAGAATAAAAAATAAAACGATCGCCGTCGTGGATTGCAGCTCGACTAAGAATCTCCGCGCGTAGAAACTTCAAGAACAAAAAAAACATCACTGCGGTAGATTGCAGATCGGCGAAGAATCTCCACGAGTAGAAATTTCAAGAACAGAAATCACTGCGGTAGATAGGAGCGCAACCAAGAAAATCTCCACGTAGAGCAATCTCAAGAAGAAAAACGAAGGTTATGTTGAGCCCGAGAGCAGCGCAAGACACACAACAACATTGTGCAGTTGGCGACCTCGTCATGTCGGCACGGCGATATTCCCACTCGTTCCCTGTGCTCCTCAAACACAGCCGGACGTGCTCCGTTAGCAAGCCCGCCTTCCTCTAAACTTTATATGATAACATTCTGCTCTTATGAAATTCAGGTTTTAAATGTTAACATTTCTCGAATTTCCACTAATTAAGTTCAGGGTTTATTATAAATGTCAATACCATACCACGATCATCCGTTCTAATGAACAAAAGGGAGAATTTCGAATAAAGTTATTTTTTGTTACGACAAAGAGTTTACTGTGATAAATCGTGTTATGAAAACAAGCAAGGCAAGTAAGAAGTACAAATCTTCTTCGTGAATACAAATGGAAATTTCCTATTTCAATTAGCAGCAGTAAAATTCAAGGTCTTCCAATGAAATACAGCTTCCTCAATATTTCATTTCTAACTCTAGGCTGAACAAAGAGTAGCAGTACAGAAAGTTCACAAAATCGCTTACAAAAACCAACTCTTGGATCCTATCACCAAATACTGTTTTGTTAGATACAAGAGAACGCCAGTTATGTGACAATGTCACGACAGAAAATTTATTCTACACCATCCTCAGGGCTTTCAAAATCCCCTTCTATAAACAGCTCTTATGCACTCAATTTCTCGTCAAATTTGCAGCCTCGTGCGCTCGTTGAAGTTCACACTACAGATACTTGATGTTCTTTTGACCGCACGCTAACTTTACGGTTACGCTGCTAATTTATCAGCGGAGTTTCGCTCTCGATTCGTCCTTTCGACAACTGTTCGTTATCAAGTTCTCGTACCCGATACTACTCCACTCCGATACCTGTGGCAACCTAATGCAAATGCCACTCCGACACTAGTGGTAGTAATAACGATAAAATGAAACAAAAATCCTACGGTGGAGGACGAACGGAATTCTTAGCAACAAATTCCGCACAAATGACTCACTTGCTGAAATATTCGAAGCGTCACTACCAGCAGACGAGTGGACGGAATGAAACCAGTGTGTGACGGAGGAGTGAGGAGGAAGGAACCAGAGGAGAACACACAACAGTGACGTCACAGGAAGGAAGCGAGCGCCGCTACGACGCCGCAAATGACATCATTCTTGCGGATGACCCCATTACTCATCTTGGCCGAGAGGTGAAACTCGATACGCAGTACACTAAAAGAGCCATCACCAAAATTTTCACATTGAAATCAACAGAAGTGAACTGTAGGGAACTGATCCCTGCAATTCAGACTCGATGTATACTAAGAAATCGTTGCACAATTTAACGTTTTTCATTTCAAAACGATTGGGTCACTAAATAAGACAAAAACATGAGTAAAACTACAGATTAAATTAAGTTAGGTTAGAAGTTGGTCTACGCCTCAAAACCACGACGAAGGTGTTAGCAAGAGAAACAAAAAGATGGCACTGTAAACGGTGGAATCAAGAGAACGGGGAATCTTTGCACAAGATGAGTCCCCACACCGTTCGTGTAGAAACAGTAAAATTGAAAGAAGTTATAAAATAAGACAGAAGTTGAAGAAAGCAGTAGTTGCTGGATATAGGACGGTAGTAAAATGAAAATGATGGGCCCTAACAAAATAAAAAAACGATTCAATAATCAGATGGCATCCCTAATTTTCCTTTCTGGACCACACATTTTACGTCCAGAAGAGCTACTTCACAGATACAATGGTTGTATCGCTCGAGGGGACAAATGGCTCGAATAAATATCCAATTCACAAAATAAATATTGGTACAATGACGAAGTGCAAAGCCCATTCGACCATTTCCCTAAATAATGAGAGCCTCTGGACTCCCAACGGTGGTCGTACCCAAACGAAAATTGCAAAATCCAGCTGTCAGGAATGCCAACCGACGAGGACAAAAGCGCCTGGTCATTTCTCGTGTTTTCTTAGTCATTTTCTGCGGTGCGTGGAACGGAAAGTCTTACTCAAACCTCCGTAAGTGCGTTTCCGAATGTTTAATTAAACAAAGCCACTCACTTCCAAGGAATGTGTCGCTTCTCAGAGTAGTACAATTTTTGGACTGGAAACACAACTCTGCAGAAAACCAGCGAGTGCTGGATATATAGATAGAGAATTTCAAAAATAGAATTCACGCGTGCGGGGCCGGCAAGGCTGGCCTACGGCGGAAGCTGGGATGACTCAGCAGATTGACTCACAAGCACAGCACAATCCGACATGTGAAGCCAGCCATTGAGACACGCTTTAGGCGCTTTCATGGTCGCTAAATTAACATAACTGTCTATTCTCGCATCGGCACATTTCCAGTGCAACTTCCTTCAAGGAGTTAAATTAAGCGTCATGAGGGGCATCAAACGCTACAGTAAATTGTGTTTCTAATCCAACGACTTCTCATTTACGACGAATAAGATTTTTTGACCAAGCGCAGGACTGACTCAAGCACAGGTGCTTCGTGGGAAAAGATGTGAAGTTTGTACGAAAATAAGTCGGCCACGAAAACGGAAGTACTTAACTATTAAGCCCCTAAATCAGTGGTCCGCAACCCCCAGCCCGCTAAAGAAATATTTATCCCTTTACGCGCAAAAGAAGCATACTTTTTAAATAATTCTTTGGTGGAATACCTTAAGATCACATTCACAGCTCTTAAAAATCCTATTGCCATTCCTGACATCTTATCTGTGTGAAGCGGGGTTTTCTGCAGCAATAGCAAACAAAACAACGCAATAAACTGGATATAAGCTGCACTAGGTTACAACTTGTGGCCCAGCGTCTTAACATCCTTTGTTCCAAGTGAACAATCTCGAATTTAATATGAGAGACGGAGTAAATACGACGTCTTTTGAAAACCAATAGAGACCATAACACAGACTATCAGATTATAAACACTTTATTCAAGCACCCAGGATAATCTTTCCAGAAACACAACCTTTATTCATTATTATTTTAATTTGCCAAATGAACGTTCCAAAAAACAAGAACGTGATAACGACCGGTTGTCAAAAGAACGAATCAGGAGCGAAATTCTACTGTAAAATTAACAGCGTGACCTAAAGTCAACGTGCGGTCGTCCAAAAAACACCAAAATATCAGGAGAACTTGTATCACGAACTCCATAACAACGCAGCACAACTGAACTAATAATAAATACGACAGCCACACAGCGTCTGAACCGGGAATCTGATCACGTACTCACCGCAGCTCAGTGGGGTGATATCACTCGCTAACCGACATGACCAAATTTTGTGGATTTGTGCAATATTATTGAAATATTTAATTGCCGCAACGCTCTGGACGTGGCAATGACCATTCGAAAGCGCATGCGCAGCTTCACTAGATCGACAATGTAGACAAAAATTTTGCAAGGAGAAAATTGTTATTCATGCTCCAGTCAATTCTTCAAAATTTCCGGAGACATTTAAGAGACAAGCTAGCCAGGAAGCACAACTTTACGTCGTCCAAACGCCGAAAGGGAAAAAGTGAGAAAAAGAAAAAGAGAGAAATGTATGGGGGTGGTAGTGCATCAACATTGGTGAAGTAGAGTAAAGGTCTAGAGTATGTTCACTTTCTTATAATTAATTTTTTTTCTAAGTTACCTTCAAAAAGAAAAATGTAAATTCCTCAATGAACATTCTCCATTAACACCGTAAATATTGCATTACATGAACAACCTGAAGATTTGCCAGTACTTCAGAGCGCCAGGACATAGATCATATCACAAATTTTCTCCACGTAGAGCACGGACAAAGCTGCCTAAGAACCGTTCAAATGACGTACGAAGTAAATTTTGCATGCTGACTGAAGTGTTCACAGGAAACACACAATAAACGTGACTAACCAAAACGCACGTTTTGATGAGTTAATTCGCATTCATCTCAACAATGAAAGTCATCACACACAACCTTCTGCCTCAAAATTCTTAGGAAATAAACAACTATAGGAAATACGGCACATTAAAATTACTAAGGCAGAACTTTTCAGGCCCCGCTCACGTCGGAAGCCAGAGTGAGCAGGAGGAAGTAAAGAGCAAATAGGAGCCCAAAAGACGCACGCCAACAAGCACAATATGCGCCAGCTGCGCACAGGAAACACAGAGGAGACAACCGACCAGATGTGAGGGCAGGAGGCTATAGCACGCTGTAGGTCACGGCCACGCTGCCGCGTACTGTGTTGCCTGCTGCCCTTCACACTCCTGCTGCCCACACCACACACGTGTTATCTTCTACTTGTGCTGCCCACACCACACACGTGATGTCTTCTACATGTGCTGCCCACACCACACACGTGTTATCTTCTACTTGTGCTGCCCACACCACACACGTGAGGTTTTCTACACACGCTGCCCACCATACACGAGCACGCGTTTTTCTTCACACGTGAGCCAGAGTAGTACAGAGCTACGTAAAATTCTATTTGGCTAGAAAATTCCTGATTTGTCTTCCAGAAATTGCTTTTTTTGGTCCTTCACAGTGTTATGTACTTAGGTACAAACTGTGAAATTCCACCACCAAAAGAGTGAACGGCTCACCACCAAAAGAGTGAACGGCGGTTCGTGGACCTTACGCCCGATCGGTTGGTAATAAGTCAACGAGAAAAG
>JACJUY010000998.1:97870-111209 GCA_014220935.1 Platorchestia sp. MABIK | reverse complement strand
GCTACTTTGGCTCAACTCAGGCTACTTTGGCTCAACTCAGGCTACTTTGGCTCAACTCAGGCTACTTTGGCTCAACTCAGGCTACTTTGGCTCAACTCAGGCTACTTTGGCTCAACTCAGGCTACTTTGGCTGAACTCTTGGCTGCTTTGAGCTTTCATTAAATGTAATTCAAACTCGTGAATTTTAATCATAAAAAACACAACGTACCGTAGCCAAACAGATGAAAGAACTTTCACAGCGGGTTGTACCTCCACGACGAAGTAAGTTGTTTAAAATTCCGTCCCACCACACAACTCGGTCTCAAATGAAACTCGTCACCAAGCACTGCGCTGTGCTCCGGACTGGCACACCACCCCAGTATTGGCACTGATTAGTCGGATGTCTCACTGATCGCTGCTTTAACCAAGGAAGTTGGATACATTAAACTTCCTTGGCTTTAACCATCAGTATGGAACGAAATGAATATTCCATTTTTATGGAGCAAAATGAATATTTTCATGCAACGAATTTATGCACATGTTATCGGAAAATACTTATAACACTCGTTTTTCATAGCTTCATTTCAGCTTTTTAGCTATCTTTCAATTGTACTCCTATTGAGTTGCCTGTACGCCACGCGGTTATTAAACTCAGTCACACGATCAGACGTATACTGTCAACATCTAGCGCGGGTATTTGATTGTTAAATTTCGCTAAACATCGAATATGCATATCAGTTGATTTAAGCCAGCCTGCGATGCGGCAAGTCGACGGCCAGGCTTTACAAGTACCATCTGGCACCTTCAGCTGATGGCCAAACAATGTACATGCCCAGTGTCATCTGGTGAAATTAGCAAAGGCACTACAGCTGCTATACCTGTCGCCTTAAAATGCCGCACTGAAGAAGCCTCCATATTCGGGCCTACAGCGATAGATAGGATCAAAGTGGCTCAGCAACACAATGCGATTCAAAAGTAGGAAAACAGTGAGTATGAAGACTGAAGGTTATGAAGAGTAGTTCTAAGAAAGTAAAAACAAACTCACGAATACTCAAGCTCAGTAACTCTACTCTAAACTTTGTTCAAGGTTTATGAACATGCTGTTGATATACTTTACATTTGTCAGCAGTGCGCTGATTTCACAAACGCGAGTCTTGCGACAATTTCCAAGCTCTTCCTTGCAGCACTTCTTGTCCAATCAACACAGTATTTATTCGGTATTGAGCATCCATTGCTGATGTTACTTTGGTGTGGAGGCAGACAAGACACCCTGGAGCGCGTGGGCCGTACTCTTAACATTTGTCCTACACAACTTTCAGGCCTTCACGCCTAGCAACAAAAGTTCACCAAACACCGTCACCAAACCTATCCCCAATGTTGATTAAACTGAAGTAGCGGTGGCAGTAACAGGAGCAGCATGCGGCGCGCAAGTCGCACCTTAAACATTTGTCGTACAAAGTTTTTGAGGCCCTCACTCCAAGTGCAATAATCACCATTTCTTCGAACACTATAACCACTGTTGACATAACTGAAGCAGCAGCACACATGCGCGGCGCGTAGGCCGCGGCTGGCAGCAGGTGGCAGGGGCCGAAGCAGGACCATGTAAGGCTGGTCCCAAACTCCCACGGACGCAGGCAACCTGATCTGGAGGAGAGCTGGCATGTGGTCCTCGCTAATGCACTTACTAGGCAGCAAGCGAGTCTTCCAGTGCACGCTGGAATGTGCCTTGAGTCAACATCAATGGAAGCACGCATTTTTGGCACGTCAAGTTAGATACAGCCGAATTGAAGTCTCTCCCCAACCACAACAAAGGAGTTCCCGAAGAAAAGAAGGAGGAAAGCATCATTTAGTATGGCATGGCAACCTACGCAGAAGGCGTGTCTTCACACCCTCTGCATAGACCAGAAATATTAAAAAAAAAATCATGATATAAGATAAAAGTTAAAGAAGAAAGGACAGGGTGCTGAAATAAAGAACAGCAGTGAACTGAAAAAAAAAACATAACAAAATAAATTCTGTTTCAACAAGAAGGCAAATCTACCTAGCCATCACCTCGGGAATCTCGCATTTTTCCTCTGCCGTAATTACTAAATAGATATAATAGTGACCAACATCCTGCAGAAGAAATATTGGGCAATATGTTGAACATATCAACGAAAGTTCGTGTGGTTAGGGCTCTCACTTCGAAGCATATCACTAGTCACAACTTGGAAACATGAAGCCAGTGAAGATTATAGGTTACCGTGAAAATAGTATTTTCGCTGGCATAATGTACATGCAAGCAGACTATCAAGTTCTTACCGCTGCCATTCACGTGACATCGACGGTAGTGTAAGTAGTCAAGTGGGTGGGCATGAGCTCAGGTTTAAACTCGACAGTAAACAACGCAGCTCGGGTATGAATCAGCATATCCGGGGGAAAGTAGGTATCCGAGCAATTCCAGGATGTCTAAGAATAGAACCACGGAATTTCCACCGTCTTTATCTCACTCTCAAGACTAGGAAACAGTGGAAATATGAAATATGAAAGCGATGTGTAGTAAGATTCTGCATCTCATTTAGTCCGCTGTCTCGTTGAATGCTGCTTTAATCATCTTCATTAGGTGAAACCAATGTAGTCATGGAACCAATTTATGCACATGCCATCGGATCAACTTACAACACTCGTTTTTACTAGCTTTATTCCAGCTTTTTAACCATCTGTTGATTCTACTCCTATTCAGTTGGTAATTAGATTTCGGAAATTCGGTAAAACAGCGATAACTAGTAAGATTCTGCACATGCTGAAATGTAAAATAGAAAATTAGATTTGTAAAAATGACACGATTTAGACGCACTCACGCACTAACATGCACTTCAGGCAACATTGAGCATGCGTCTCTTTCATCCTGTGGCCGAATTTTAACTTTAACCGAGGCACAGAAGTGTGCCGAGGCAGTAAGAACTTTGAACAATTAATTTATTGAAAAAAACGAAGAGTGGACAACAAAATGAGAAAAATCAAAAACAAAAGCCTTATGACACAACAATTAAAGGGTTAACATTGAAAAATTGTAATTTCAAATTACATAGCTCGTATAGCAGTCCACAGAATATTACACCAGCTTACAAGCTCGAGAAATGCATTCAATAAACACGAGTGCGAGCAGTAAACGGCAACACAGTGAGGTCAGAAAAACAAGACTACAGTGATCAAACTCGTAAGCCCAGCGTTTTGAATGGAATCCCTATCATTTCTACCATGAAAATTACCACGGAGAGCAACACACGAGACGCCCTCTGTAGTTAGGACCAGGGCGCACGGTATAGCCTTAATCCTCGGGGGAGTGACGGCTGCTAACGAGCTTGTGCAGACCATCGGTTCGCTTTTGTGTGTTAGCGGTAGGTGAGAATTTAGGGATGCCAGATTGACCGTTTTTGTCTATAATGATCAAATTTGGCCTTTTCCAAGTACAATTTGGCTTAACAGAATTTCGGAACCTTTAAAATTTGGGGACCGCCACACCTGAGAGTTTAGGAACCTTCAAAATTTGAACACTGCCGCACATGAGAATTTTGGCCCGGTAAAGGCACATCCGGACTTCGAGCGAAAAGATGGATGTCGCTAGGCATGGAGACGCAAGCTGTGCTGGATCAGCGAGTAAAAAAAACGAGATGAACAGAATTTGACGCAAACATGACACGAAAACCACTAAAGTATTAAACAAAAAGAGTAATAAGTTCGGACATGGGGCAGTCAGGACCACGCCCGGTGCCAGACAGACGTGTGTCAGTTCAGGTCGTGTGTCCCCGAGTTGTTTGTGGTCTTTGTCGCAGTTGCAGCCGCTGTTGTTGTAAGCGAGTAACAAAAGAGCTTCTATTGGGCCGAAGAAAGAAGACAGAGACACGCTCTATCGCTGCCATCGCCTCAATACAGGCTCACTCTGGCCCTGATACGTCACACTTTGGTTGATTTTAGCAAGCTTCACGGACAAGGGCTGAATGAACACTTTCGTTGCCGGGCGTGACTTACTTGGAACTTCGTGAGCACTCAATGCAAAGCGTGACGGTAGCGAAAGTTGAATGGGCGACACAAGCACTACCATTCAGTAGATAACTCGAGTTCAATGAACATTGTGGAAGAATCCACTAGCAGCTTCGCTTCCAAAGCTGAACGCCAACTAGAATGGCATTTGTGGTAACTTTTTGAAATGTGGATTAAGAATGCTACACTCGAATGAATATTAATAACCCAAAACAAGCGAAGCAAGTCCAACAATACAGCATTGCTAAGTTTGACATTCCTTATACTTCGGAGGGAGTTCCACCGAGATGATACGCTTTGTACAGAATGGTTCGATAGCATAGAGAAAAGACAAACCAAATTAATGAAGTTCCTAAAACGAAATAATAAATAAATAATAAAAGGTTTCATAACAAATAATAAATAATACTATGTTTCAAAACCACATAATTATCTTCCACATTTCAAAAAACAATTGTATAAATGTTCCACATGCATGCTGTCCGTCACAGAGCTCTGAACGAGACGAACGAACCATTTTTCTGAGCAGAAATCCGGCGGGGAAATCATTACAGATCGATGGCAAGCTGTGCACACGTCAGCACCGAACATATTACGTAGGTGGTGTTAGAACTACACGCTATTTAACGCGCTACGCGTTAGAACTACGGCGACATATGTGCCAATGGTGAAAGCTGACCAAATACGTTACACTAAACAAATACTTCGTAAAGCAAGCATTGGAAGATTTGTGATGTGGTATTGGCTTTGAATTTTTTATTGGCAAAAATTTTGACCAAAAAGGACTCATGTTCAACTTTTATTTTAAAAACTTTACTTCCAAAGTGTTTCATTTGAATTTTTTCACAAAAATGATACCGTTCGGTCAATATCATAACCATTCATTATAGGTATTACTACTTGCTACATTAACCCTTTGCTTCCCAACACTCAAACAGTTAAGGGAAAAGTTTTCTAAGATAGTTGCAGTCATTACCCTGAAATATCAGCAAAATTACCCTAGCATATTTTTCTGTTTAAGCAGGTGCTTACTTCATTTTGAAATTGTAAGAGATATTATGCTTTAAAAATGCATGCTTCGACACCAAAAAATGGTCGAAAAATCTGAGAAAAAATATCAATTTCAATTTTGCTTTATTTTATCTGCAAATACATGTAAGTATGAAGAACTCGCTCAAGTTAAATAGAAAATGTATTAAATGTATTGCATAGACCATGAAGCTTACACTGAGTGGATATCAATAGCAAATTGCATGTGTCATACTTCTGGAATGTCTAAAAATATAGTTGCAGGAACACTATTACTTGCCCTAATTTTGTCATGTAGTTCAAATTATCTCTCTACTAGTTGAATCACCTTGAAATTTTGTCAATTTACGTAAACTGAAAGCACTAGCCATCTGGGAACTGGAGTTCCCGTCATGAGGCGAAAGGTTAAACATTCAAATCATAATATAAAGCAAATTTGAACGACCAACAGCCAGGGTGCTGGTGTGACAAACGTCTTACACAGCTTTAAAAAAATGTTACACTTTCCAATCAAGCACGAATGAAGCTCTGCCAATCACCACAAACAAATTTTTTAAACTCGTACTGCTTGGCTGGCAGGATGAGAGTCATTGAAGAGACAGCCAAATTAAAAGAAAGTACACGAGCCAGTTCGCCAAGAAAGCTCGAGCCATCAAAATAAGGGCGGGCCACACAAATGGCAAGACTTTTTTATTCGTAAATAAGGCCTGAGAGCGCAACAAAGTGAACAGATAGCTGACGAAATAGTAGACAGCCGGGCACAATTGGGGCGGGTGTGCCTGGAAACCTCAACACAAAGGCACTGGTTTGATGAAACTTATCTCCTGTTCTGATGAGCCTCGGCACTGAGATAGAGTCAATCAGACCAGAGGCTCAAACTTCGATTCTTCTTTTAAGGTCAAGAAGGCGCCATCTACTCTCCTTTCGCGAAGTTCGGCCGAAGACATAAAACGAGCAAGACAAACCGTCATGAAGCTTCCAGTACCACAAGTTTGTACACGCCACAGAAACTGGCACCAAAGGGCGGACTGACGGAGATACCAGGGCTTAGAATCAGCGCTAATGCCACAAAAATTGCCAAGCTACGTTTCCGAGTCCATCCCATTCGAACGTAAGAGACATGAACAAATCACTTACCTTTCAATTCAAAAAAAGTTACTCTGATGTAGAGTGTGAGAAGAAACTATTATAGAGAATTATTGTTAAAACTAAAATAAAATCAGAGTTTTTATTGATAGGGCGGCTAAAATCAAAGACCCCCAGTGAAAAATTAGAGCTGGGAAGGAAGGAACAATCAAACAGCACATAAAAGGTAACAAAATGAAACGCAGAATGAGAATACTTCTGGCTTCTAGCTGGCAGAAAAACAAGCTACAGCGATATGGTCTAGGATGACCGAGTGCAGTAGGCGCTGGTGTTTAGCTGGGGCTGTGTGGGCCGCGCTGCTGCAGCACAGCCACCAACACGCGCTCTTGAACAGGTCTTGGTGGACATCACGGTAGAGGAAACAAGGTAGGTTCAAACCAGTCTTTTTGTCGTCGACTGTGTGGGTGTGCTGACGTCACGGCAGCAAACCAATAGCAGTGCTCACATTGCATCTGGTAGCACTGCTACCCCCAAATCTGGCTCCACTATTGGCCTAACAACATGGCGTTTTGGTGACGTCATAAAGTATGTTTGAAATAGCAAAACTATTGGCTGGCCGAACAAGACCGGTGCATTTTTTCTCAAAGAAATGACCCTACCTTGTTTTCTCTACCGTGGTGGACACAAACAAGTCTTAGTAATAAAGTCTTGGTGAACAAGTCCTGGTGTGCACCGCAGCCCGCGTGGGAGGGACGGCCCAGGCTCCCTTGGAGCCCGTCACCACTTCAATGCGCCGCTGATGAGCACCAGGTACCAGCTACTATTGTGCGAATTTCTCGATTCAATTTTACTGGGTCGTTCGCCACAGAAAACATGAAGAAAGTTGAACCTATCTAAAATCACGTGTGGTTTCGATCACTGAATTCGCTAATCCAAAGACAAGCGAAGAAACTATAAAATTTAACTTTCATTTTCAGGGTACTAAAAACAGTTGCTATGGCTCCTGCTAATGTAGGCGTTGATCGGTGCAGGAAAAGACTGCTAGCGAAACACTGAAAATAGCAGCCGCTGCTCCAGCAATCTAACGAGGCACACAACACGGCAATTTCATCCCTAAGGCAAGACCAAAATCTAGAAGACGCGTCACAATCACAATAAAGTAATGCCACGTAGACCCCACGGCAGCAGCAGCAGCGCAAACACGAAGAACTTATAACAACAAGCTGTCCTAACAAGAGTGACGGGCGCAGCCCACTCTTTTTCACCGAGATATCTATAGTTTTAGCCTCCCAAGCATGGCCTCTACACTGGGCGGCCATAACCATAGATGCCACGGTGAAAAATTCAAAACTGGGACGAGCGAGTGTAGAGAAGCAGCACACGTACTGTGCGACCTAATGCTGGAGAGAGGGTAAAAATTAACGCGCCCAAATTCAAACTGTTGCCAATAAGGGACAATAAAATAGCAATTTCGGTAGCAACAGTACCAACTACAATCACGGAAATAAATAAAACAATTCGGCACGTAAATAATAACATAGAATTAGAAACGCGCAAAGAAATGAAAACAACAGGAGCCACATGAAAAAACTCTAAATGTAGGTAATTACGTACTTACTTTTCACCAAAACCCAGGAGTTCCGCTAGCCTGATGTAAACCATGAGCAAAGAGATGAAGACGCGAGAGTACAAACATCCGAGGAGCAGAGCAGAGAATAACAACAACAGGAGCATCATCAAGACAACGATCTAGTTGTAGGTAGTTATGCACATACTTTCCGTCAAGCAAGGCTAGCCTGACGTAAAACATAAGCAAAGATAAAGACGCGAGAGTACACCTGAGGAGAAGAGAAGAGAACAGCAGCAGCCGCAGCAGCAAGACAACGATCTAGATATAGTTAATTACGAATTTTTCTTCAAGCACCGCTAGCCTGACATAAAACATGAGCTAAGATAAGTAGACAATGGAAATAAAAGGAGCACCGCTAGCCTGACTTAAAACATGAGCAAAGAGATGAAGACGCGAGAGTACACCTGAGGAGAAGAGAACAGCAGCAGCAGCACTAGCCTGTGCCAGGGCCCGAAATAGCCCCGTGGCACGACCAGCTCAGCAGCCACACACACTCACACGGGGGCGCGCAGCACGTAAACCTTGCGTCTCACGGAGACCTGAACGCGCCGACACGCTCAGCACAGCGTACACTAGATTAGATGTTAGTTCAAGCCTTCCTAACCGCTAAAAATAAAAGCGTTTCGAAGAGAGGAAAGGCAACATTTAGCATAGAGATAAGGGAATGGGGAATCTATGCAGGAAGAGCTTAGAAACAGAAAGTTGAGAAAAAAGTTCATGAAACAAGATAAAAGCTGAAGAAGAAAGTAGTATATGCTGAAAAACAGAACAGCAGTGAACCGAAAAAAGGTGGTTCTTAACATAACATTAAACAATTTATTTCAACAAAAAGAAGGCCTACCTCTCAGCTCGGGCCCTCACACATTTTCCTCTGGGAGCGCTAATTCGCAAAGATCCAATAGTTGTATTCCTCTGAGGGGTCAGCACAGCGCATATACTAGCATGCAAGTTAAGAAGGTGGTGCGGCGTGACCCACCGGTGGTTACTGAACCGATTTTCGCTATGCAGCTCACCGACCAGTAATCAAATTCTCAATTTTAAAAAGTACTGATCAAAGCTGAATGAAGGCACGATTCATTCAATGTTTTTTATTTTATTTCCTGAATAGGTACTGAAATTTAGTGCAATTCGAATTGAATATTGAACTTGAGTTTGACCTGCCGCACTTGTGTTAAAGAAAGAGGTGCGCTAAAACACCCATTGCTCTATTAAACAGGGTCGCACTAGACATCAGATTGGCCTTTTTCTGGTCCGAGTTGGTGAGAAAAAATTTGGGAGCTTTGGGTGACACGCAGAAAAACTGGTCATTTGGTTACATATCTGTTACAAGATAACGGGTGTTCAACAATTTTTAGTCACAAGTGCTTACTTTTACCCAGATTTTCATGTGTTCCAGTCAATAATTACTATGTAGTGTCATGGAATAAAGTCAATAATCACAAGTGTCATGCAATAAAGTCAATAATTACAAGTGTCATGCAATAAATTTACTTCGTAAAGCGTAGAGATACGATCGGCAGGCATTGATGAACGAGCTCAGCATCGCTCATCGATTAATTCATGATTTGAATCATGATGGGGATTAAGGTAGAAAGCACGTACAAAATTTGAAACATATCAGTGTTAAAACTTGTCTGTCAATAGAACCAACTTACGAAAGAAATAAAACTTTCAAGAGAGCATTCTTAGATTTTAATGTAATCTAAGAAAAGATGCCTGTTTAATCCTCTCAGTGAATTCATTATCTTTCAGACTACGCTTAATTGTGGAACGTCAAACATAAGCATTGAAATAAAGACATGACTTCAGTTAGCTTCCATGAAAGCCGCTCTAATTAAACTCAAGAAGTTCAAAGGCCGCGGCACAAATAAAGTTCAAAGATGCCTGCACAAATAAACTTCAAAGATGCAGATGCACGATGCAATCGCCATCAAAGCTTCCCTACTTGTTGCCTTTAGCATATAACCATGAGGAGCCACACAGATATTCCTACAGATTCCGAAACAAGCATCTGAGCAAGTCGAAAATAACACAACAAAAAGAAGAGCGTCACTGCAAGTAGCAGTACTGTCGCGCATACGTTTTTACGTGCGAAAGAAATTTCTTAAATGAACAGTGAGCACCCGACGCATTTAGCACAGGACCGCAACTAAATCAGTCACGCAGGTAAAAAGCGTAAAACCAACCATATTGCAAACCTGACTAATTGGCATACGTTTGTAAGGGCGAAAGAAATATCTTGGATGAACTGTATGCATCCGACGCATTTAGCCCGGGACAGCAACTAAATCAGTCACGCCGGTCAAGTGCGTAAAACGGACGATATTCCAAACCTGACAAATTGGCACTAGTCGCGCATGGCCGCGTGGCCGAGGAAGAGGATGCTCTCAGCCAAGTTCGGTGATATCATCACCAGGAGTGGAAACACCGTAACGTTAAATCTTTTATGAGTGAAGTAGAGGTGTTCTATGCACGAAAAAAAACACTGAACTTAGTCTGGGTGTTGTGAAGAAAACATCGCTAGTGAGTTCATACTAAACACAGAAATATGAAAATTATACACAAATAGAAAAAATTCTTACGTGGAAAGAAACAGACGTATTCCACCTAATCCATGTTCTCGTACTCGCAGCGTCTGTGACTTCAAGCTCAACAGGTTCACTGCCGATTTACCACAAGGTAAATTGCTCACTTACGTATATCAGTGTGAATGAAAAGTATTTCAATTGTTTCAACATCTTTTTTAGAAGAGATTAATGCATACGAGGTAAAAGACCATCATGCTATTACACTTTCATATTTCTCAGGAAAGGTTCAATTTTTTTCGAGCAGTTAAGTCGCTTTTTAAACTCTGCTACTTACAATCTAACCTGACGAAAGACCGCTGGATGCACATTTACGTCCCGCGGTAGCGAACGTGTCAACCACACAAATAACATGTTTTCATTATTATTTCGTGACCACAATCAAACCTATACTCAAACCCCCCCCCCCCAAGACCGAGTTCAATCCCAGTAGTAGTCACTAAGACAGACGAACTTCGCAACAGACGATTTTACATTGGCAGTGATAGCCTCTGGGTAAGTTAAGCGGTGCAATTTAACAGTGCACCAAGTATTTCTGCTCCATATTTTTGTTTATAACGGATGACTAGCGGTAGGCCTGAGAATTTTAATATATAAAAAATAACAATTAAATCAACCGAACTGCTAATTACGCGGCACAATATCACAGACACGCCAACCTCAGGTGACGTATTCTTCACGTGAAAAAGTCCACACTGTTAAAAATTGACGGCGCTTTCGTGAAATACTAACTCGTCAGCTTTTGCGTTTAAATGTACGAGAGGAACACGAAAATCGTAAACCACATGAACGGCCATAGAAACGTCACATCACACGCTACGCTCCTTTTCATGCAAAGTTCAAAGTACAGTTCAGAAAAAATATTTGGTGCATAAAACCTGCCTGACATTTTTTTACGATGATGTATACCACTAATAATAATAGCTCGATCAGCGGATTACGTTTCATGTTGATAAACAACTTATATGAGCATCTATTCAATGTTCCATTTCAACTGATTTATTTCAAGTTCCATAGCAAACGAGTAGACATTCTTTACGCAAAGCATCGTCGGATGGTTAAGAGGAGCTCTGTGATCAGTGATGTGACAAACAGGGGAGGTGTTTAGATTCTCCTTAATATAGCCCATGCATGCTTTAAAGATTCTACTTCAGAGCGAGTTTACTTCGTTGAGTCCAAGTATTTAGGTCGAGAGACAGGGAGGGAGCTGTTGCCTTCATTCATTGCCAAGGAGCTAATCCACTCTAACCTCAGATACCAAGACCGGTTGCGACACCCAATAAGCGGGCATGGGGACAAAGTGAGTGGAGTGACCATGGAGACGAGAGCTGCGAGGAGGTGCAAAAGAAAAGGTGGAGGTGAAATTCAAGGACTAATGGACATTCACGTACAAAAAGGAGATGCAAAAGAAAGGTAGAGGTGAAATTGACGGACAAAAAGAAAATGCAAAAGAAATGGTAGAGGTGAAATTGACGAACAAAAAGAAAATGCAAAAGAAAAGGTAGAAGTAAAATTGAAGGACTAAGGGACATACACGTACAAAAAGTAGATGCCAAAAAAAAGGAATGAGGTGAAATTGAAGGACTAATGGACATTCAGGAACAAAAAGTCAAGTATGAGCGCTACAAGGTCCAGGTCGTGGCGCAAATGAAATGGGCGACAATAGAGATGGACTCGGAAGGGGTAGAAGCGAGGGAGGGGGAGGTTTTGTGTTCTCAGAGGACGGAAGGAAATTGTTTACAGTGAGTCGAGGCACAGCTGCTGCCGCTATTTCAGGCGCTCTGAGGTTTCCGTGCACCAAAAAGATCAGTTCTCGGCGGCCAAGCAAATCTGAGCCGGCAAACACGGGGACAAGACCCAACCCAACACTCGCCGCTCGCACAGGGGAGGAATTTCAGCCTCCCTCTATCGCTCTATGAAATCAATCAAGAGTCATCAATTTGAGCGCTTAATATTTATGGGATGCGATTAGAACATTTAAACAATTCATGAACACAGTTCAACGATTAAGATATTTACATGTACACAGATAATCATAGTAAAATTATTATGGGAATCGTATATCAAGTAAAATAATAGAAGTTGCTACCGAAGTATGGTACCATGACACAACAAAATATCAATAGAATTCAATAGTTCCAAATTATGGCAATGTGGATCATGGTAGCATAAGGACGATATAAAGAAGCAGTTCGAGACCATGAACACAATACATTAAAATCAACAGGCATAGTAACAATTAAAACATATAAATCTAGAACTGAATTTTTCTCAAGAAATATCATCCACCGCTGAAGTCGACATCACAAAAACGCTATTTTTACACACTTGAGGACTTCATCCACCCTCGGCCAATACATGTAGTTGGCTGCGCCACCTTGACGACACACCATTGCACAGACAACACCTCTATTTCTAGGTACACATGTAATGTGCTAAACTTGATGAGAGTAAATTCATCATTTTATAATTAACACTTTGACTGCGACGTGCGCCACCGGTAGGACACGGAGGAATTTTCATAATGCTGCCGACCGACCAGCAGTCACAAACTCAATTTCTATAAATACTTTATCAAAACGAAATGAAGGCACGATTTAGTTAATGTTTGCTATTTTCAACATTGCTTACTTAAAATTTGAGTTGAATAATGAACCTCAGCTTTACCAGCCAGCCAAAGAGTTAATGAACAGCTTCTAACCAAATTAAAAACGCTGACAGAGCAACGCCACTCACAAAAAGGCAGCTAAGTAACAGCAATCGATATGGATGACCAGCTCTTCAGAGGCGCTCAATTATTTTGCCAGATAAAATTCTCCAAAGTTTACTTTGTTTAAATTGAAATTTCGCCAGGAAGACCATTCAGCTTTAGCAATTGTGCAGAACTACAAAATGTTGAGTCATCTTCCTCGACAAATTAATCAAAAAGAGGTTTGTAATTAAAATTTCGCCATGAAGATCATTTAGCTCTGGCAATTCCGCCGGACTACAAAATGTCTTCCTCGTT
>JACJUY010000998.1:74118-96766 GCA_014220935.1 Platorchestia sp. MABIK | reverse complement strand
TTTGAATCTTATATATACATCTTATACTGAGCTCAGGAGGAGAAATAACACTTGAGCAGTGCCGCAATACTATTGAAATAAATGACGAAAAAGTGTCTCCAACAAACCTTCAGTCCTAGAAAATTAGAAGAAAAAACACGATACCCGTGGGAAGCAAAGAAATTGTGAGAAAGCAATGACATGACGTTTCTTGTTTGGCCTGTTTCCAAATAAAATTTGTTAATGAAAATCACTCAATCCCTACCTGGCAAAACCCCCGGGATGATAGATATTTAATATTTTCAAACCCGAATTTAGGTTGAAATAACGCCAAATTTGAGCATTTTTCCCGAAAGAAAAAGCCCGATCGCCAGACGACTCGCGTCCGAGGCGCGTCTCTAGCAGAGAACCCGCATCAGCTCAACTCTTCCGGTCATAAAACGTTTCACAATCAGGCTGGAGCGAACATAACAGTGTCCGTCTTAGGTCTTATTCTCGACTTAGATGCTTCAAAGAACGATCAAAAGCGTGTAGGATCAAAAAGAAAAACAAGACACAAAAATATTATCCCCTTTATGGGAGTTAAAATGCGGAGACTGTCAAGTTCGCTGAACTATTTTCTCACAACTTGTAGATTGATTCCTCTACTTATGTTTTATACCCCTGAAACAATTTCATCCTTAGCTAGCATGTTTCTTTGGCAATAATTAGCTAGAAGACCAAATCCACTCACACCCCACACATGGTAATCCAATAAAAATATTCCAAGTTTGATTTCTGACTTCAGACAGCGATTCCTATCGTCGGCAGTAAAATTCCCCGACGTAGAAAGACTGCACAGCAACTCACAGGGAGGCGCAGAGTTAGCAACAGCGAGAGAACAAGCGAAACATTTCAACACGTTATTTCAATCATACGCCGGCGGTGGCAATAAAAAGTAACGGCCGTAGCTTGAAGCAGTGTTCAGAGATGGTGTTGAGCTCCGCGGAAGGCGAGTGGAGGAGGAAGGAGAAGGGAAAAAGAAGAGGTGCAGGCATAACGCGCACTCATCCTCCCGATGGTACATTAAGTAATTTGGAGGGAGGGAAGACAGCCTCCTGGAGTGCGAGTTATGGCACTATCATCTCAAGGAACTGGGAACAGCCACTCGAAACAGCCATAGAAATAATATGAACGGCATACACAAAGCAAGCAACGACGATGTTATTAACTGGATTTAAAATTAGACAGTTAAATTACCCACGCAATTTTTAAGCCATTTGAAGTTATGGATTGGGAATAAGAAACACAAGCTTTAGTGATCCTAAAAACGGTCGGTATTGCGCCCCCATACTGTTCTCGCGACCATTCTGTGTGTTTTTTAAATCATCCATACATTCGGTCCCAGTTACGATGCTTTGTCAGACCAAATACTTTCTCAAGGCTTTTTGGCGAGCCCTTAAACAGAATCTTGACCAGTTTAGTATCTAAGTACAATGCAGGTGAGACTATGTTTTAAAGGTAAAATACATTCAAGTTGAACAACTAAAACGCACGTGAAGCAGCACACATTTGTAATCGAAAGTGAACGAAAAGTAAAACGAGCTGAGCATAACAGTAAGAAATGAGCAGCAAGAAATCAACGGGAAATGAACTGCATTTGACATCCAGTCCGTGCAATACAAGCAAGTCCTGTTCGTAAGCGCTCAATAGCAAAAAATCACGTATAATTTGCATGAAAATTCTTCATTAAGGCAAAAGCCATGCGAGAACAGTTGTGAAGCAAACTAGTGGTGGATATAACACCGCATAAAATATCAATAAAGAGAAAGCGTGAATTAACGCAACAACACACATCACCGAGACGTGACTGGACTGAAAACATACCTACGCGCAAGTCAGTGCATCATCAGCCAGAACAGTGGATCTCACAGCGGGGGTTGCTTGCCGTACTGGCCTTTTTTCTGGCCAGAAAAAAAAAAACATCGGCATCTACGGATGCTTTATTTCCAATTGAAGCATGATACAAATCACCTTTTACATTGGTTTTTTCAAATGCCTTATAACTAACACCAGGACGCCATGACGCTTTCCCCCGGTCGAAGACCGGTACCCATTTCAGACACCTGGGTAGAGTGGGGTATTGTGCTTAGAATTTTTCTCCTATACCCAACAGAGGCCAGAATCCTGGAGTTTGCAATTTAATCCAATAAAATTTGACATGAAGACCATATAATTGCGTTTAGAACTTTCACCGGTATGCCGGACGCTGAGTGGTCTGTATGGCCAAGTTTTATTAAAAAAAGCCCAAATTTCGACCACAAAAATGCCAATCTGGCAACTTGGTCTCGTCCTCTGAACGCAACACCCAACGTCTCCCACCCACAACACATTCCCCTCTACTCCACGTCGCAGGCCCGCTTGCCCCACGCAGATCAAATGCCGCACCAAGCGACCAAATTTCAGGCTTTTTTCTCTTAGCAACTGCTGAAAAACGCGCCTGTGGTTTCTGCAGCGCGTCCTGACAGGGCCCAACGGCTAATGTTCACATAAAAAATCTTCCAGTAAAAGAACGGAAGCAGTCGAGGAGAAACACACTAGAAGCTTCTTCTCCTCGAGTGAACATTATTTGAGTAATTCATGAGAACCGGTCCTTAAACGGCGAACACGTTCAGCCTTGAGAGCAACCATAAAGTGTCTGAGGAAGAAGCACGATAGCTTAGGCCTTCACAAAGCAAAGGTAATTATTAACTGATTATAAGATTCCAGTCTCGAGCTCTGAAGAGGCTTTGCCAACTTCGTCGCGAAGAAGACTAGTTAACCCTAGCCAAGTCTGAGTATACGAGGCGGCTAGTGAAGCTACGTGATCTCGCACACAAGATCGGGAGAAGAAATTTTTTGTAGTAAATCAATGCTCCCGAGCCTGGTACGGACTGAGCTAGGGTCTTCAGTATCGTGTAGGCTCTCACAATTTCAATGTTGAATGTACCACTAAGCCTCTATGTGAGACCTTATAAAATGAAAACTGAAATTCGAGTAAATGCCTGTAAATACATATCAAGTATACAAAGTACGTATGTCTTAGGAATGAATACAATCTAGAGTAGTGTCGCTTATATCTTGCTTACGTGAATTTCACACACACAAAATCTTTGAACACAACAGCGAGGCATACCAAGAGCTTAACCAGTGTACACGACACACAATGAAGATTTCAAGCAACACAATCAACACAAGCAACACAACTGCTGTACGCCAGTTTCTCAGGGTCGGAACATCATCGTAGGACAAACTGAATGCACCCCTGACGGCCTTTGCAGTCACGTCTTTGTGATAGCGCCCTGCTGATCCCGTGCCGGCCCTCCCTATTTCCGCCAGCGTCGAGTTATCGCACCGACCGACGGTAGGGGCCCTGCAACCACGCCCTGCCTCACCTCCCGTCTGTCTGCTTCTTTGGTCCAATTTATGGTAGGTTGAGTATGTTGAAATATGATCCACACCGAATTCTGTATTAAATGTGAAACCCACTTCTGTATAAACTGTGAAAACAAATTCTGTATAAACTGAAACCAAATTCTGTATAAGATTAGACTATTAGTTAGTTTAAGCCTCCCTATCCTCAACAAACGAGATCCAAAGAGAGGAAGGAAGAAAGCACCATTTAGGATGGAATTAAGGGAACGTGGAATCTATGCAGAAAGGACATAGAAACAGTAAGATGAGAAAGAAGTTCATGAAACAAGATCAAAGTTGAAGAAGATAGTAATAGGTGCTGAAAAACAGGACAGCAGTGAACCGAAAAAAAGTTCGTCCGTTACAAAACAAAAACCTATGTTATTTTAAAAAAAAGAAAGCATACCTAACCATTAGCTCGGGCCCTCACATTGCCCTCCTGGGAGCGCTAATTCCCATAGATACAATAGTTGTATCCCCGTGAGGGGACCAAATTCTGTATAAACTGTGAAATCATATTCTGTATAAACTGTGAAATCATATTCTGTATAAACTGTGAAATCATATTCTGTATAAACTGTGATGTGTCCCATAGTACACCACCCCCGTTTGCTTCTTTGGTACAATTTTTGGTAGGTTGTGTAGGTTGGGATTGATTCCCAGTATAGTATTTATAATTGTAATTCGAGCAACGTTTTAAATGCACTGAGAAATTCGTTGCCAAACTGAAACTCTTCCGCAAAAAACATAGCTTGCACTCATGTGAACAGAAAAGGTGACAATTCAAAACATGTGAAGCGCCAACAACAAGGAATTTTACATTTCTCAGATTAAGAAAATGTCACGGAGTCTTTAGGCCATTCAAGGCCTCGAATCTAAATACTAACGTACTTAAAATCTCGACACGGAATAAATAAATTAATTAATAAATAATTAATTAATAAATACACATTTATGTATTTAGAGGCTTGAGCATACGGAGGCGTATGCCCTCATAAAGCACACGCAGGACACAGGCCTACCATTATTTTACATAACCACGAAACCAACGCATTATCAATATTATTACTGTACGATTATAATTATAGTCTTTATGGAAGTACGAAGCTCGTGATAACATAGCCCAAATGAGGCTAGCCAAATTGACCTTTTCTTTGTTAAAAATTTGTTAATTTCGCCAGATTATTCTCGGTAAAGGCAAAAATGGACTGAGTTGGCGGTTAGGAATGGCAATCTGACAGCTCTGCCTGAAGGTACAACACGCAGGCGAGTCACCAGATGCACAAGAGCAATGCAAGGGAGGACAGCAAGGCAGGGACGCCTTATAAGGCACGCCTGCTGACGCTAGACACACACGCACTGCAGCATCACACACACACACGCAGATGTGTTGTTCAGCGTCACACGCTGGGGACACTTCACAGACAATTTTTCAAAAAAGAAAGACCAAATAACATGGATTTACGATTATCCATTAGAGGTATGAACTCTTCAGCCGCACTTCTGGACTTGCACTCTACGCATAACTCAGATGACATGAGTGCAATTTACTTTTGGATCACGCGACCATACAACACGTGCAGAACGAGCAGTTCTGATACATTGTGCTGAACTAAATCTCATTGCAATTGATCAGTAAAAAATATGGTCAAATGTAACCGAATTATACAACCGTTTTAATCTCAAAGTATGTATCAAATAGAGAAGAAATAACTTGCACATTAAAGAGCATCTAAAACGAGAGACAACTAGATAAAGTTTTCGTTATATGACAATGATTGAAACAAAAAATGTCAATCCTGAAGATGGTAACAGTATCATTGAATAAGCATTGCACATTAGATAACAAAGCTTATGTAAATAAAGAACGCATTTGATTAACGCATCTAACAACACTGTGCTTTACCACAAAAGCGTATTTAACACTTTGACCGCAAGTGGTTAAACAGAAGTTCAATATTCAACTCCAATTTAAAGTCAATCGTAGTAAGTAATTTTGAAAATAGCAAACAAACTGGCTCGTGCCTTCATTTAGCTTTAATTAAGAATTTATGAAAATTGAGTTTGTGACCACTGGTCGGTCAGCAGCATTGTGAAAATGTCCACAGTGGCCACCGGTGGCGCACGTTGCGGCCAAAGTGTTAATGAAGAGCGCGAGTAGAAGAACATAAAAGCGAGGCACAACACGTGGCGTGGTAGCAAATACTGCGACGCCAGTTGACGGGCCACACTAACAAGGCAAAGCGCTGAGTTGCAACACCCCAGCACCAACGAGGTCCATATAAGCTCGTACAGCCAGCAAAACAGCACCAGACCAAACACGCAGCGATGCAAGAGACGTGTGGCGATGGGGGTCCAGTTGACATCCTCCACCTACATGCCTATACGACAGTGAGACCACATTAATGCCTACGACAGCGAGATCAACCTTCACATTAATACCTAAGACATTGAAACTAAGTTCAACATTAACGTACTCTTGTATTTTTCAAAACATCAATTAAATGAATAAAATCACATGCCACCAAATTTTTCACTTCACAAAAAGTTTGTTCAGACTGTTCGTTATTGACATGTTGGAGAGTAAGCAATGAAAGTTTTCAACAAAATGCAACGAAAAGTTGATCACATAATACGATTATTTCTCTTTTTATGCACAGCTGTAGATCCACACGAACTGAGCTTTCGACCAAACACGCCGTCGTTTCTAACGCCCCCATCTCTGATCAACCTTAAATTCAAGATCAAAGTTCACAAAAAAAACATATTCCAATAAAGCTTAATAGGATCCAAGAACTTCAAACTCCCTCAAACCTAGATTAAATTTAGACAGTTAAGGCCTCCCTAACGGCAATAAAGGTGTTTCCAAAGAAAGGAAGGAGAAAGGCACCTTTAACTATGGAGTTTAAGGGACGGGAAATCTATCCACAAGGTGTGTTCCCACACAAGACCCCCATGCTCATAAGAATAGAATGTCTGGAAAAAGTTTACGAAACAAGATCAAAGTTGAAGATGATAATCAGATGTGCTGACAAACAGGACAGCAGGAAAAAAACTCGTAACACAACAAAAAACCTATTGGATTTCAACGAAAAGAGCGTCTACCCAACCTTCAGCTCGGGACCTCACATTTTCTCCCTAGGAGTGTCAATTCCCACAGATACAATAGTTGTATCCTCTAGAGTTTCTCCCCCGTAAGAAATATTAAAGAAGCTTCTCCCAGGACTCCGACCCCGCTATCACAGTTATACCTCACAGTCCGACTTTATTTTACGCGCTGTAAAAGTCAGTGCAGCAAAAAATCAATCAATCAGCATTGAGAAAGTTCCCTCAACATAATGCTTTCGGGAATTGTTAAACAGGTTAACGAAGTTTAGAGCTCCGAGAAATTTACTGTCAAGAAAGTGCAGTTTCAAAATAAACAGGGGAGCTTAAGGAAAACCAGTTTGCAGAGCACAGAACCCTAGAGAAATATACAGGGTAGAATGGGACCACTCACTGAGAGTTGTGAGCAAGTGAGAGCACAGGGAGCGGGGAGGGGGAGAGGGCACCCAAGTAAGGCTTGATGACCTTCCTTTGAGAGTGTGACAAGGAGCGGCACCTGGCACAGTTGGCCACTGTCACGCTGCCTCCACACTGCACTCTCACTCTGCACTACACTCTACTCGGCGCTCTCACACTGAGCAGTGTGCACTACACTCGGCGCTCTCACACTGAGCAGTGTGCACTACACTCGGCGCTCTCACACTGAGCAGCGTGCACTACACTCGGCGCTCTCACACTGAGCAGATGAGCAGTGTACACAACACTGTGGACGACTGCACCGTGACACTGTAAAGTTGAGCGTAAATTGCACACCTCTACTGCCCTCAAGTTCTCTTTTGCACTGTGTACATGAAACAAAGAAGTGCAAAAGTAATAAAAATAATAGTGAAGTATTTTTGATGTATGATAAAGTAGCTAGGGAGAACCATATTCAACGATTTTCAATTGAATTTCACTTAATCGGTCACTATATCTCATTAACAATTGATAACAAATTATTCACGTTCACTGAGAAATCGTGAAAGACAAATCAAAGAACTTGACTGACAATGATGCACATGACAGCGAGGTCGTAGAAAAATGCCACAACTTTTCAGTATTAATATACATGTGAAGCTCTACCACCGACAGAGTTTCATCAGTGTATGAAGAGTTGACCACATCAACTGTTTTGTATTGAAATACACCACTAAAAGGGTGAAAGATAAAGATTTCAGTCACAATCAAGAATGAAATGCCGGGAGTTGCTATACGGGGGCATGGTGGCGGTTATTATGAGTCCGAGCTCCACACGGGCGTCGGACATACGACACACTCGGCTACCGTCACACAACACAACTGTGACACGCGACACCTCCCGGCCATAGGTCACGAAAACCACGAAGCACACAACGCTTATGCGAGACCAGGACCCCAATACTGAAGAATCCTTACATAAAGAGATGCTGGAAAATCATGTGAGAAGGAGCATCTGTTCAAGCCAAAAGTTTGCACTGAAATGAGTACGACAGTACCGTACTCGAGTATTAATTTAATTCAACAAGAGATTGGGATATTATAAGGAGGCGAATCTCAACAAGTTCGCTATGACGTAGTTCATGTTCGCTCGTACACGCAACATCGAAGTATCGCTGTGACCATACGTGACATGCGCAATCATCAGCCAAAGCACTTGATGCTATCAGTGCGACTATCTCACAAAACCTGAAGCATCACTTTGACATGTCTGCTTATTGCGGTTCCATTCCGTAATATCAGTGCTGTGAAGGATTTTAGGATGTAATGTGTTGGAATCAGATGTTTTCCTTCAATACTCACTCTCGCTTGCGTTCCCAAGGACCTAACCTTGAACACGGTACAAAAGCTGAAGCACGTCGTACAAGCACTGGCAGATGAAATAATCAAGTAAACCAGGATTTCTCTGAAGTTTACGGATCGAAAAAACACTTCAGTGAGCTCATCAAGAACTGGAGAACTTTGAACAGAAAGCAACAGGAATACTAATCCTTTAAATTTAAAGCGCCAGCATCAGCAGCGTGGAGGAGCGAGGCATGGTTTAAAGGTACTCACCAAGGAGCGCGGAGTGGAGGCGTATCACAGATACGAAGGTGTGTGAGGCGGGGGCGGTCGCGGCTCAGAGATCTTCTTTTGCTTCCTTCGGTGTGGCTGGCACTTCACTTCAGTCAATCGCTTGCTTATTCACTCACTCCATACTAAGCACTACTACCACTTCACCCTAGAGACACACAGCACAGATAAAAAGCACGTTAGATCAATTTGAAGCAAAAATTATCAAGAAATATGTAAAAGAACATGTTAACAGTGAAATATTTTTCAATCCGAGATCACACAAAAATTTCGTGAGGCAGAGTCAAACCCAGACCCCAAATTTTTTAGTGATAAAATAGAAAGTGATATTAAATAGCGGTTGCCTTGCTGAAACCAGAGTTTCCCCTAAACAAAGCAAGATCCTATAATACAATATCTTCACTCACGGTGGAAAAACCGGACTAAGACCACAGTAGCAGTAATATAGTAGTTAGTTTGAAGCTCCGCTTCCATGGGCACGATGTTTTCACATAGGAAAGCCAAGGTACCATTCAGGATGAACTCGGGGAAACGTGGGACCTGCGCCCGAAGTGTGTTCCCACACGAGATACCCACAGCATAGAAACAGCGAGGTAGACAGGAAGAAAAAACGAAGAAAAACTGGCGAAGAAAGTAAAAAAAACTAAAAGAAGCAAAGTGAGCACGAACAAAAGAAGCCCCGAAGACTTGTCTATTGCTGTGGTAACCTAATAGTCTCTTCTCTCCCCTACAGTTCCCATAGTATGGGCAAACCTAACTAACCTGTACCTATTCTATACATACCTGCTGTATAACACAGTAACAAAACTAAGAAATGTTGTTTTGTATTGCATTATATTTAATCCACATCATCTAAAAGCTTGATTGTTTTACGCATTCAAATTTAATTTCGCCGCTGTGTGGTAAAGGTGTTATGGTCAAAGTTAAATCGATAATAGTTAACCGAAATCTCGCTTTGCGTTAAAAAATCTAACATTCCAGTCCCTGTGAGTATTCCACTGTCAGATACAACTAAACTACAATCTTACACTTTATCATGAAACCACTTGAAGCGTTTCCAACAATGTGCTTCAAGTAGGGCAAAGTAACAAAAAATAAAAACGGTTAAATAACGTTTACAAAATACTTTCCTTCAACAGTCCGAACCTGTAGAGCGTCGTGAGATGTAAGCCCTTTGCATGTGAAAACGCTACATCCCGCAGGAAGTAATAAGTATTTCTTATGAACCAATGTAACTCATCACTACACAAACTAAATTTGTGAGCACCATCGAGTAATACAAGCTCGAGAAAGCACAGAAAGCATTCGTTGTTAGTTAGTCTATCTCTCTCATGCTTTCCACTGCCAAAGCAGAATATAATATAAGCAAGAATTTTACGAGGAGAGAGTACAAATTTCTCTAGGAGAGTTGATATAAAACGTGCACAGTTCACCAGCTATAACAGGTCTGATTTTATTTCCCGAAGCATCTATAATTTCAGCCAAATAAGTTTATAATTTCTGCACAGAGCGGCGGAAATGATCGATATTTTTGCGAAAAAGTTCGACTGCGTCCAGAGAAGCGCTTCCCACAAGGACACGTCAGGTCTACCAGCAGAACGACTCCTGCAGAGAGGAAGCCTTCCAGGAAACAGGCCCTTGACTCGCACGTCTCACTTCTATAGCAGCTGACGCGCGCCTACCTGCCGATGTTCGAACTTATTTTCTCGTAACTCGCAGCGCTTAAAACTTATTTCAATCACACCACAACTCTTTGTACAAGATTACAGGTAACCGAATTAAGCGTTGCATGAATATTATGCCTTCATTATTTGGCACACGTTAGTGGATTAGACGCGTACAGATCGTTTGAGAGGTTCTATCGATACCAAAATTATTAAAACCTGACACTGATACAAAATATGATTCGCACAGGAATTAAATAATAAGCGAACATGTAGGTAAAGTTCTTTTGAGCGATAACGATACTAAAATTACACCAAATACCAATACTCCGATGTAGACAAATATCCGTATATCAAGCAAACGTCTTAGGCTAGCTGAGAACCGTACTTGCAAGGGTCAATTCCGCGATGACAACTGCAAAACATTCGCAATGCAGCTTCATTAATCCGAGAAAACATTAATGACGTAACTATGATATTTGTTATTTTAGTGGCATGCGGTGCCTAAAAACAAACGGTAACTGACACACTACATTTACAACGTCAAAAAATAACGCTGATCTGTTCAGAAAAAAACAGCCCAAATGATGGAAGTGATACTGCCGAGACGTAGAGCGATAACCAGAACATTATTAACCCCGCGTTGGTTCGCAACCCTAATTTTGTGAGCGCTCTAGGGTATTGGTAGTTCGTGTTGTATCGGCCATTCCATAGTATTTTTCTTCATTTACTTTCAATCCGCTGCAATTGGTTCACTGTTCAACTAGGAAGTAGCAGTGTGACTATGTTAGCCTGAACCAGCAAGTGACAAGGATTTGCATGCAAATATCAACGCATTTTTGCGCTGGGGCGAGCACACCCTGGAGAACTAACCATATTTGGCAACCACAGCGGACTACCGTAGGAGTACGTAAAATCAGCGCAGATAAAAAGAGGATGTTAGTCACCGTATTCCTGGAGAGGAGGAAGATGCCGCTGTCATGGGGCAACCCCAAACCACGGTTGCCAAAACGGCCTCATTCAGAACAATTTTGCGAACTTCGGCCTAAATCTACAGTTATGGGCGAAATTCTTAAATTTGGCAACATTTTTCATCACGCAAATGTTAGTAACTTGAGATCTTTGGCCAGGATAAAGCTAGTCTGGCAACCCTGCCCCAAGAAGCACACGAGGTTCGCGTCATTACCATGACGCAACACTGCCACTCCCGTCATTAGCACCGCTCTCTTCTTCACGAGTTTTCTTCTGCTTTCCGACCTGAGGTACTGACAAAAGAATAGCCCAGAGAAACGTACATCGTTTCATTCTATTCTTGCTCCATGTAGCACAATCGATGTACTCACAAGAGAATATCCTAGAGGAACGCGCATCGTTTCATTTAAAGTTTACTTCCGAACTAAAAATAAAGTGTTGCAACGGCTTTCAGTGAGTAGCTTTACATTCGGAGTGAAAAATATCGTCCCTAAGATTTGGTTCATTACGACAGCAGTGACAAGGTTAGCTTTTTTTTAGGTAAACCGCTACTAGGGTTGACTTGAACTTTTACACAAGCGAATACTTCACTAGTTTAGCAATGATTCATAGGTACTAAAATACCATGCTCAATCATTAACGGAACCAAACAGGGCACATTCATCACAACATCGTTAATATAATCTTGCAAGTCGTGTCCACGATGCAAAGCTATGATCAAAATCTCTGAATGGAATTTTCATCCCCAAACTACATTTTATCGTGTGCTAGTTGCAGATAAGTTACATGAAAATGGTAATTCACCTTAAAGACAGCGCACAAGTCACGACCTAGCATGAGTGCAATGGGTGAGGAAAACCAGCGCGGCTAAATGAGGTTACACACACTCCTGTTAATTCCCCATCTCTAAATGGAGATGAAGAAAAAACAACTCTAGGGCAAGCTATCAAAGGCTCGGTCTCGCCTCCAAGATTCGCCGCCCTTATCCTTCTTATGCAGCAAAAGCTAAACAAAAGCAATCCACGCGTGGCACACCCACAGATTTGTCCCCCAATTGAAATTCGTGCACTTCCAAGCGAGTTTCATTAACTTCGAACGCCGCACAGGACTTCCGTATTTTTCGAATTCACTCTTGGTATCACTTGCCGCGAAATGACACGCACACACCCCCAACGGAGGTCTAGCGCACACTGGCTAGTAATCTACCCGCAACCCAGTCACTCACTCCGCTCCGCGCAGCCGCGGCACGGCCCTCGGTATGACGTCACTCTTGAGCAGCATATGCTCGATGCCCTTTTCAGTACACATATACTCGTACATGTATAGTAAGCGCTCATCACAGATCTTCCGGAAAATTTTCTAAAAAGGCATTATTATACGACCTAAACGAATCTGGGAACAGTACAGATACACAGCATTCATAATTAAAAATCTAAATCTAAAGAGAACTTAAACCGGAAACAAGAGCTTAAATTTGCACGAGAGAGCCGTGGCCGAAGTTACGAGTTACGATTAGTTAAATGGCAGGAAAAAAATAAATTTAAATGCTCCAGTGGCCATCTTAACGAAGCTGCTAACTCGAACATCAACTCTGGAAAAGGACTAGAACCAAGATATATTTGCGAGCGGAAAATAAACTCAACATCCCGGCAAACATGTCGAGCGGTGTGTACTACACCAGACCGCGTATAAAGCCACATCGAGACGCAATACTCGACGCACAACTAAAATTGGCACCACTTCGGCGTGGTAGCGACGTTAATGGAGAACTGCGGTAGTTCACGTAGCAGACTTCACTCACGCGCCAGTTCCGGTCGCAAAAAAAAGACCTGGCAAGTGAGAGAAGGAGAACAAGATGTGACAATTTGACGCTATAACGGAGAGTGAAGAGCAGCCAATGCGTAAACAAACAGGGCTTTACGGGAGGCCTCTGACTCAACGGGGCAAAACGCTGCACCGAGCGTAGGGGGGGGATGAAGATAGGTGGGCTGTGATACGCGCATGTCAAGAAAGATTTAGCTGAAGAACACGAGCCGAGCCTTAGACTAGGAACTTTGAGTGCTTGTTTATATTTTATTCGTAAAATCACATCAGGATCATGGTTTTAATTAAATGATGAACAACTTACCTTAGAACATAAAATGAATTTTCTAAATCGAAGTATCCCACAAATCTCATTATCAAAATTCAAAGAATTGGGAACGTAATGGTTCCTCCTGTACGAACTAAGTGTCATCTTCTCTCACGAAACAGAAATTTCAGGCACTTCATGAAAAATTTCAGATGCATAAGATAATTATTATTTTTCCTATTATTATTATATAAGAAAGTTTTAGCTTCCTTTTACCACGACAAAGATGTTCAAAGAGAGGAAGGATGAAGGCACCACTTAGTATGGAGTTGAGGGAACGCGGAATTTATGCACAAGGTGCATAGAAACAGAAAGCTAAGAAAGAAGTTCATGAAACAAGAAAAAGTTGAAGAAGAAAGTAGTAGGTGCTGAAAAACAGGACAGCAGTGACCGAAAAAAGATGGTCCGTAACAAAACAAAAACCTATTTTACTTCAACAAAAAGAAAGCATACCTAACTTTTAGCTCGGGCCCTCATATAATCCCCCTGGGAGCGATGCATAAGGTAAACCTCAGAAGAAATTCACTCTGTATAAAGTTCAGAAATATGTGAGTAAGAAGTACTGCGGGCGGTAGTTGATGCGAAGACGAGGTGAAGTCCGCAGGGAGACATCAAAAGGTAGCAGCCGGCGGCACGCGCGTGGGACGAGTAAACAATGAATAGCTAATGAATAACATGACTGCCACGTACGAAAACAAGCAGTCACAAACATCTCCCGTCTATGTACGAGATTCTAGTGTGAAGCCAAGACCAGAAAAATTTGAAAAAAATCAATTCAAAAGCGTCATTCACAAGATGTTATCGCAGCCGCTAACGCTCTAGCAACTTGCTTCGCATGCAAATCAAAAAATTGATGAAAAATAATACATTTGAAAACACTTTCAGTATTTAACCTAAGATCTGTCCCTCACTGTGATAGAGTATTGTTGCATTATAAAGATAATTTTTTGTATTTTCTAGCCAGTGCAACATTCAGGAAAGGTGAGCGCACAGGTCTAACTGCTGAACTTTAAAATATAAAATAAGAAAAATAAGACTGGACCCACAGGTAGCAAGGGAGCGATAACTTCAATCTAGGATGTTAGTCTACTAACAAAAATAAACGTGTTCTGAAATCGATAATCTTCGCACCAGTTTTGCATAGCTATGGGAGCATAGTTCTCCATTTCACCCCTCAATGAAAAGATAAGGACTAATCAGTTTCAATCTTATTTATATATATATTATTACTCAATAATACCCTTGGTGTGTTCATTTATTTGTTTGGTGTCCGCTTCTTAAACGCAGCTTCTTTGATCAGAAGGACGCTCAATGGCCGTATTTGTGACACGAGTTTCACAAGTGCACAAGTACAAGAATATTTTAATCGCGGTTGCTATTAGGATGGAAATATTTTATTGTCATCCACATCTGGAAAATTAATTCAAGGAAAATATAAAATCCCGTCACTTTTAACAGGTCGTGAAACTAGTTTGAAAACAATACTTCAGCTCTACATTCAACCGAGGTTAGCAAAATTGTAACGCTACAATCCACAAGGCGAATTTTGCAGACACTTCGTACCTTACCGCTGAGGTCGGAGGGAAAGAGAGACGCACAGTTCTTCATTTTACCCGTCAATGAAAGGTTAAGAACTCGAAAGTTTTCAATTTTTCTATACTACTTCAACTCTGCATTCAACCGAAGTCAACGAAATTGTAACACTACAATCCACCAGGCAACTCTCGCCGACACTTCGCACATTACCGCTGAGGTCGGAGGGGAAGGGAGAACACACTGAGCCGTTACAGCACTTAATTAGCGGCTGCATTGCTAACACAAGCAAGGAGATGAGCCGAAGGAAAACAGAGCAACAGGTATCATCAGCATCGCGTCAATAGGTAGCCTCGAATGTGGAGTTCATATACGGCTGCAGCAAATGTAAGAGTTTTCACTACAGTTTCACAACGAAACTTGACATATACTGACGAACTGAAATCATGATAAAACCGCTGAATGATAGACAAAACGAGTTTGAGAAAATAAGAAAATTCCAATTGATACTTGGAGAAGATATCTGGTTTTATAAATAAATGCTGAAACTAACGAACCCCAACTTAGCAAAGCAAAAATTAGAGCTCTAACGAGATGGTTACACCGCAATGAGAACGAATAAAAAGTTTGAAGTCATGATAGATATGCCATAACTAAAGCAATAACGGTCTTGTCCAATTCCAAACTCAACATTCAAAGTTTGTAGTTCAGATCCTTGTACAGACGATTTGCTCGAAATTATTAAATCGGAGGAACAAGCAAAATAAGGCGCGCTAGAGAAGTGAAGGAAAGCTTCGTGTGGTGCGTTAAGAAAGCTAAAGCAGCAACCACCACAGAACCGATAAATGCAGCTTTTTTTGGGAAAAAAATAAAATCTGCCTGTACGAAATAGGCAAAGAACACTTGTTCAACATGGACACTAGCAGCAACAGAAGCAACAGCCGCAAACATTGGCAGCATCAACAGAAGTATCAATAGAAACACTAGCAGCAGCAGCTGCAACAGTACAAACAATAACAAAAGTAAAAGTAACAGCAGCAGCAACAGTATACGCAACTGAAGTAGCAGTAGCAGCAGCACCAAAAGCAGCAGCATCAGAAGCAGCCGAAGAAGCAACTGAAGCAGAAGCAACAGTAACTGAAGTAGAGGCAACTGAAGCAGCAGCAATGACAATATTGACAGCGACAACAAAAGCAACAGCAACGATATCAGTGGCAATAACAAAAGCAGCAACAGCAGCAGTATCAGTGGCAATAACAAAAGCAGCAGGAGGTGCAGGAGGAGGTGGCACAGCAGCACGGCACAGAGCACAACTCGAGTGCCTGCAGCGGCCCTCAAAGGAGCACCGCTCTCCCCCGCTTGTTGAGCCACAGGGGCCTGCTGTGCTCAACTGGCTGCTTTACTGCACGATGCTGCCACGCAGTAAACTGGCTGTTTTGCTGCGCAGTAACCTGGGTGTTCTGCCCAGTAAGCTGAATGTTTCACTGCCCAGTAATCTAGATGTTTCACTACCCAGTAAACTGGGCGCTTTGCCGCAGAGTTAAATGAAAGGCGCAGTGCCAGCCTCTAGCGCAACAACGAAAAGCGTAAAGAAGAAACCAAGAAGAAAAATGTGTGTAAAATTTGAATTGGAACTTTGAAGAAAAGCGTAAAAAAGAAACCAAGAAGGAAAAAGTGTGTAAAATCTCCATTGGAACTTTGACATTCGCGAATTCCGTTCTGGTGAGCTAAAGATTTCTAAAGTCTGATTGGTTTACGCTCTGGCATACAATTGCGATTTATCCATGAGAAAAAGATAAAGAAATACCTATCAGACAAGAAGGTCCTGGGTTCGCATCCCATTAACTAAGTGGTGCATTGGCCAAAGCGAGCAGCTCCTATGATGATGTCGAATACAAAAAACGTTAGAGGGGGAAACCCTCATACTTAACGAGCTTGTATTATGGATTAGATTTTAAGATGTATTAAGCCTCCCTAACTACAGTATTCCTATGACAAAGAGGAAGAAGGCTTAATTTAGAATTGGATTGAAACAACGTTTCAATCAAACGTTTTATCTTCAAACGTTTCGTCTTTGCACAAAGTGTGTTCCCGGCCCATTTGATCAACAGGATTGAAAGAAATTTATGAAACAAGATAAAATTTGTGTCAGTGAAGAAGAGAGTAATAGGTGCTGAAAAAGACAACGGTGAATCGACAAAAATGTAAGCAACAATACAAAACAACCCTATCTATTACAACAGAAGGAAGGCCGACCTAACCATCAGCAAGGGTCCTCACATCATCTCCCGAGGACCACAAATGCCGGCAGATACGATGGTTGTGTGCCCTGAAGGGATAAGAGCTTTTGTGTCACTCAGTTAAGTTGAGAGCTTGAAAATTTTGTACATAATTGCCACGAATGTAACTGAAAAACTGCAAAAACCCGATAAACTGAAATAGAGAGATCCATTATCACTTTACTACAGGTCTCCTGTAAGCTTCCTGCCTGGTATGCATAACGCACAGCGAAACTAACGCGTACACGAAACAAAAACTTGCTACCTCCGACCCACACATAACTACGACTCCTGCATCGACGCATGAAGCATCGCTCACTGCAGAAACCGGCAGCAACAGCACGGCCAGCAATACAGCAATAAGAGGAGGACCAGCAATAAGAGGAGGACCAGCAATAAGAGGAGGACCAGCAATAAGAGGAGGACCAGCAATAAGAGGAGCACCAGCAATAAGAGGAGCACCAGAAATAAGAGGAGCACCAGCAATAAGAGGTAGACGCAGCGGGCGGTAGACTGACGCCAGCAGCCCGTGTCTGGAGTGAGGGCAATCGATGCTGCAGACGCCGATGTGTGGCCCCGGCATCACCAGAACGCCGTCACCACGGTACAGGCAACGAGGTCTGCCGGATGTCAGCATTGCCACACGCTCCACGAAAAAAAAAATAGTTTGACCCTACCTTGTTTCCCCAACCGTCACTGTATCCAAACCACGCAAGAGGAAACAAGGTAAGGTCATTTTTATGAGGAAAAATTACACGTCTTCTTGTTCGGTTAGCCAATAGAAAGGCTTCATTTTAAACACACTGGATGACGTCACCATTGCGACATGTCGTTAGGCCGATAGTGGTGCCAGATTTGGAGCTAGCAGTGTTGTCAGATGCAATATGAGCGCTGCTATTGGTTCGTTGCCATGACGTCAGCATTGCCACACAGTCGACGAAAAAAAACTGGTTTGACCCTACCTTGTTTCTCCTACCGTGACCGTCACTGCATACAAACGTCCCGTAGAGCTGACAACTTTCAAGTACGTGAGGGCTTGTACCATTTGGGCACGCGCATGAGAATGGTGGTGAACATTACAGCATTCAACTCCCTATTGAGGACGGGAAACTCGCAGCAGTGGAAGTGTGGAAATGAGCATTCGTAATTGACTCTTGAATGAAGGAAGATTATGTTTTTTCATTAACGAGTTTGAAGCTCCCTAGCTGTAACAAAGGAGATCTCAAGAGAGCGAAAAAAGGGATCATTTGGTGTTGAGTATACAAAACGTGGAGTCTGTGCACGAGGTGTGTTCCCACACAGGATTTCCTGTGCATAGAAACTATCAAATTGGGAAGAAAAAAGAAAAAAACGACAAAGAAAAGAAAAAAGGGGCATGAAAACTGAAGAAAGAGAAGTGAGTCCGAAAAATAGAATTCCAAAAGGTATACGTACAGCTGAGGTTACCTAATACCCCACAATAATAGTACCCCACATAGCAGAGGGTAGGCAAACCAAACTAACCTAAACCTATTTTTTTCAACGAAGAAATGAAGAATTTCTCAGCCCTTGATTACGGGAATTTCAAGTTACCGATAGCGTTTTCATGCTACCAAAACAACAGTAAGAACGCGGCCGCTGGACGACTTACCCAATCAGTACAAAACAAATACTATGATTCTTTTGCCGAAGTCACTAGATACGAAACACACAGTGACTTCAAAGGGAGAATTTTTAATGAGGTATATTTGATTTCGTTTTTCGCACAAACGGAAGTTTATCAACTGCAACCCAAAGGTAAATATCAACACAACGGCCACATAATGAAAACGCATGTAAGTCATCGATTAAAGGTGAAACTCACTCAGTGACATTAGCAAGAACTTGTGTGCAAAGCAGGGTATTTTTGACCGTGATCGTATGATTCAGGAAAAACAAACTTATTTCAAACTGACAAACATTCGGCAAACCAAGCTAATTCAAAAATCATTCAATGTTTCATTTTTATTAATATATGCAAGGTTTAACATTAGTGTCTTAACAGTTAGGCAATAATCATAGATAAACTCAGCTGAGATCAAGTGAAACCACGAACGCACAAAATTGTGATTTTTCGGTCGCCGTAGCTAATTAAGCTGGTAAAAGAAGGCATGAGACCTTGATAAGATAAAAAGGTAAAATTAGAATAAAGAATAAAAGACAAAGACATTTGTGGAAGAGGTTGGTGAGACACAACCATAAGAGAGATGTAAAGAATGAAAGGTAAGACAAGCCTAAGTGAAATACCTCGAAATCTAAGCCCACACCTGGTTCCTGCAACAAGTATTGTAGACTGCATCAAACGCTCAATTTCCCAGCGGTCAGTCACTCCCAAAAGGCTATTTTATGCAGCAATTTTAAATAATCAGATATAAATGCAACAAAACATGAAATATACTTCAATTTTGTCCTTCCAATTAAACTTTTTTGTTAATCAAAATATTACAACTTATACCTTAAAATGCCTCAACAAATCAATGCAGTAACTCAGCTCAAGGATGTTAAATTAAAATTCAATTACATTCTGGTCTCATACTTCATCCAAAATTCCTTTATTGTGCATCCCTCATTAACTGACTCATTGAAAATTCATAAATGAAGGCAAAAATTATTGCCAAGTTAACATGTAAGTGCTGATAGCTGACTTGCTAGTGCTAATTCAGAGCAAATTTAATACATATAGAACTGTACTTCAGATGTAACAACAATTTTTCAGAACAGAAGCAACCATTTTAAATCGGAAAGAAAAATGTGCGAGCTGCTGGAGGTGCTAAATGCATGCCTTTCTGTGCATCCTATAGCTACTGCAACTGCAAAGCTAATGCTTTGCCTGTTGCTAATGTCCATGATACTCAGGTGTGGCTTTGCCTGTCTTGTACAGCTGATTTTAATAGATTGATTTTGAGTTAGGTTAACTGATTTTTATTGATTCAAGTTAATTTAAACTTTCCATTTAGTAGTAGACTTTAGAAAAGAGGAATCCACTTACTAAACATATTCCAATTCAGAATAACCTTTTCAAAGAAACAGCAAGCTAAGAGTGAAGATAAATAAAAGATGAAATGAGATAGCAAACAAGGTAAGAGAACAGAAAAACAACATAAGTACAAACAACATAAGTCTCAAAAGCCTATCTCTAGGAGGTTTGTCAACATATCAAGTATAACATGTTAAACTGAAGTTCAATATCCAGGTCAAATTAGAGTTATTTTTTGCAAACAATTGAAAAAAAATTAACATTAAATAGATTGTGCCTTTATTTAGTTTTCATTAGGTATTTATGAACATTGAGTTAGTGACTGCTGGTCGGTCAGCAGCATTATGAAAATCTCCTCGATGACCACCGGTGGGTCACGTCGCACTCAAAGTGTTAACAGTCTCCTCCTCCTCCTCAGGGAAAGCTAGTCCCTATACCGCAGGATAGACATGTCAATTTTGATTTATTTTTTGCTTAATTCAAGAGTTTTGTAATGGTTGTTTCTTCAGCTTTGTTAATCCATTTCACAATGCTTACACAGCAGAATGCTTCTCATTGCTTTCCTTATCCACCTCATTTACTTGATATGATTTTGAACAATTACTATTTTCATTGGCAATTAATTATTTTTTGAGCAATTCCCAGGTATAAAGCACAATTTCAAAATTTGCGTTCTATTAACATACAAAAACGAGGCAATTAATTTTCCAGAATTCCTTGTATGTATACCTACGTTAATGATGAAATAAGAAAATGCTGGGATGCATAATGACAATGCGTGATACCCATGAATTAATGAAATTCAAAAACAATCTTACAAGTAATATCCATGATACAGCAGGAACATTGGGCACTAATTTGAGTAAGAGTACCTAATGCTTCATAATTTTTCTGCTATTAATCTCAACATATTATGGCATATGAAAACTATTTATTACTTTACAACCCATCTCTTTTGTTAATTTAACAGTTCTAAGCTTTCAATTAGAATAACTTTCTAGGCCTTTTCTCCGGAAGTTATCATATGGATGAATAGTCCCAAAACAGTTTACTAATTTTCAAATACTGTAATTTATGTAACTGAATAAATCTTAGTTCTCGATAGAATATGCATCTTGCTCGTACGACATCCCTTGAGTTAGGTATCATGGCTTGATTGTCTTTCATAACTTTTTTGTGTGTTGAATATTTTAAATAAAAAACGGAAATGTATTCCACAACATAATTTTTTACTATTTGGCTGAATTTAAATAGCAAAATTTATATTCTATTTGCGAAAAAATATTATAGGAATAAGATAATCGGATGGTTACACAAAGAACAACTCGCAAGTAAAACTTGTTTAGTGCACTGTAAATTTGATATTTTTAACTTAAAATTTTTAGATAAATTTCAATATGACAGAAGTTTATTTGATTATGTCATAAACAAAAAGATCAAAATAATCTGAAAAAAAAAATGACCCAGCATTTCTCTTTATTATAAATTTTTTTGTCTCATATCACACACAGTTTTGATGAATATTTAGCAGCCTATACAATTACCATTTCTTTGCTGTGAAATAAATTGATTGTTAATCTTTTAAAACATTTAAAATTCCCTAATACTGATGACAAAAAATCTTAGAAATGCTTATTAGCTTTTACATTGCTTCAGTTTCCATAATGTGATATTTTTATGACTCTTTATACAATTTCATCAAGACATCTATAAAATTTTCAATGCACCTAGGCTATTTTGATCATACTTCTACTATGCTTTCTATACTAACTTATTTATGGACTGAATCTAAAACTCTGAAATAATACACCTCCCAAATTTAGCAAATGAAGTATTAACCATAATACATAGGTACTGTAGTTGTAATTGTGTTCCATTTCCAATTGCCAGATTAGATTAGATGTGAGTTTAAGTCTCCCTGACCATAACAATGTCTAGTTAGCAGCCATGACAAGGTTAAATTAACAGCAAATATAATTAGACCAGATAGATTAAATATAAGAATTCTGCAAATTCAGTGCAATTAAATTAAATTATAAGTTTAGTTTAAGCCTCCCTTACTACAACAAAGATGTTTCAAAAAGAGAGTAGGGATGAAACTATCATTTACTTTGGATTAAACAGAATTGGGAAACTCAAGCATAAGATCTGTTCTCATACTAGATTCTCAGGACAGAACAAAGTAAGTTAAGAAAAAGGTTTTGAAACGGTTTTAAAAATGGATTTAGCGCTGCGGGGCCCCAAGCAACCCTTTACGCAGAATACACCGGTATTCTGCTTAACTGGTCTAAGTTTTATTTTAGTCTCCATAAAACCATACTTACCTCTCTACTCATTATGACTTAGGTATAAATAACCAATGTGACACAGAAAACTTCTATTGTTTACAGGATAGGAAAAAGTTGGCTTAACTCGGGAGTTAGCCCCGTTGGTGAAATATTCGATAACTAAACCTCCCACTAGATGGCGCCACTAGTCTTAAGCTTAACTCGACGCGAGAAAACCGGATTCACTGCGGTAGCTCAACTGC